>JASSUY010009763.1:0-25879 GCA_032466535.1 Forpus xanthops | reverse complement strand
CAGTAGTGATTTATGTTATACCTTAGTTACTAAACTGTTCTTATCTCAACGTGTGGGAGTTGCATTCTTTTGATTCTACTCCCCATCCCCTCAGACTGAGGAAGAAAGAGAGGGGAGTGAGTGAGAGAGCGGCTGCATGAGTTTGAGAGCCTCAAACCACGACAGTTCCCTAGCTGCAAGAAAAATGCTATAGCCAGAAAAATGAAGGTAAAAGAAAGGAAGACTGAAGAGCTGTTTTCAGTTATACCATATTAAGGAGAGCAGGGAACTGCGGAATCATTCTATGTACATATATTCTATGGGAAAAATCTTGGTACCTTGGTGTCATTAGCTTTAAAAACTAGGGCCTAATTATTTGTAATTATTTCATGGATCAATCTCACCTTCATGTTCTAGCAATTAGAACATTCAGCAATTAAGTGAAACATAAAATTTAGTTCATGCTTTAGCTATTTGAACTTTTTCTGCAAGAATAAGATACAGTGCTTCAAACTAGTCACTTACAGAAGGAAATTCCTAAGCAAATAGGTATGGTGGTCATAGACAATAGATTAGATAGGCAGAAAATTTGTTCAACAAGGAGAACAAGCATAGCTTTAACCCTTTAGCTTTTATTTTAAAAAATGCCAAAAAAATAATTTGGACATTTTTTTTCCCTTTACCCTTTTTCTGTTACTCAGATAGGGGATCTTCTACTCAGGCATTCAGAGTTTTTGTGTGTGTGTGTTTTCTTCTTCAGAGTACCTTTTTCAATTGCAGAAAAGGTAGAGAAACCTGACATTTTCATAAGAAAAGTGAATTTGGTTTTGTAATATTACAGAAAACAAAAATGAAGTCAGAAGTCCTCAAATCAATAGGGTCACAGCAGCCTCAAGCTCAATAGTCATTAGAAATCCTAATTCTGTGTTTTTTCTCCTCCTACAAACATTAATTTTCCTGGACAAAAAAAAAAAAAAAAAATTAAGTTGTCTCCTCTTCAGTTTTCACTAAAATTTAACATGAACAGGCTGTTTCTTTAATATATAAAATTCTATCAGCCTTCAGGATCCACCATGTTAAAGATGGCCTTTCTAATTTTTCTAAACCTTTATGAAGCATCCTTTTTCCTTTTCTGTCTTTAGCTCCTAACTCATATTCCCCAGCCATTTCCACAATCATTCATATTCCATCTCTGTCTTTACAATTCACAATGTTCTTATACATCAGGATGATTCTCTTTAAAGAGGAAAATTTTATATCTTTTTCATGGAGGCAAGCTTCAATCGCTGCAGACTGGAACTGTTGCCGTCAATTGCTGAGCTCTGGTTAAGAGGCCTGCATTCCTGACTACAGATATCAGATTGAGGCTAAAAAAATCTGAATATTTTTTGAAGCACTGGATATTTGCTGAATGTAAGAAAATCTTGTTTGGAAGCTGTGTGATTCATCATGTCCTCACATCAGCTGCACATCTATGCTACAAATATCTAACCATCATAGCTTTTGCACATGCAAGATCAAAAGATTATTGAAGTTGAGAAAATTTAACACTGAATTATTACAATGCCTATCTTAAAATTCCCAGGCTCCACTGTAAAATTATATCTTAATTGGTCTTTATTATATTGCTGCTGTGCTATTCTTATCCTGCATTGTCTTCACAGTATTTTTAGGTGTTTTGTGTGTACTTCAGAAGAGCATTGATGTAGAACTTTCTGAACAGGAAGCATTTTTTTGCTCTGAATCCCACTCTCATAGTGCCAGCTGTATAAACAATAATATGCTTGAAATGAGAAATTATTCCCTCACTAAATGTCCATGTATATATATTTTATTTGGACAACATGCCCAATATTCATAGCTCTCAGGCTGTAAGGCAAGGTCAATGTTGGCTTTACTGTTTTGAAAGAAAACAGTAACACAATGATGAGATTCATTTTGGAATAGGGTATTTACAGTTAAGTGCCAAACTACAGATGTAGTTTTACAGATGTCCAAGATACCCTTGGACACCTTACCTGACAGTCAGCTGATACTTCAGGAGCATGAAGGTTTTTTATTGAATCTTTGCCGTATCTGCCAGATCAGCAAAGATTTCTCAGATGCTTCAGGGCAGCTAAATATGGCAATATTCACTCAGGAAGTTAAATCTTTCCTGATAAACTCAGTCTGCAAACTTTTTCTACTATATTGATCCTCAGCCCAATTGCAGAGTGGGTTCTAAAATTTTCAGTCCTGATTTCAAAAGAGTGGTTATGACTGAGACACCTAAGATAATTTTTGGTTTCCTATATACTGATTATACTATCTCACTTTATATATTTACCTTAGTGAATCCCAGAATTTCAGTGATCTCAAATCACATGTTTATGCACAATAAGGACACTGTTATGGGAGTCTATATTTGAGTTACAAATTCTATTTCACAGAAAAGTGTCTCTAATTTAGTCAGTTTGTTGCACTGTTTTAGATACCTATTCAAGCTTTCCTGTTGAATTTACTGGCTTGTATAGTTGATGCAAAAGAAATAAACGCTACTGACTAGGGGAGCAGGAGAAGGAGGGTATAACGGCTTTCTGCTTAACTTAGGTCTCAATATATATATGTAGAGTTTTCTGATGAGTCCATTAAATATAATACGTACGTATGTGTATATATTTTCTTCTCTGAATATGTAGAAACCTAGGTTTTGCATTTTGAATTAATAATTCACAAAGCATTCAGAGTTAGGGATCATTAAGAGACTTAATTCTACTTGGATCGCTGATTCCTTGCACGGCATCTAGTTAATCCACACACTTCTTTTATTAATGTCAGAATATCTTCATGACTAGAGATATAGTCTTAAGTGCTTAAAGACTCAAATTTCAAGTTCAAAGCATTCATAAAAGACAGATGGTGTATGCATTTTTGTACTAAAAAAAAAAAAAAAAAAAAAAAAAAAAAATTATTGAAAAAATAATTCAAAGCCCTAAAACGAGAAGCATGTTTTCTACAAAGCTACACAAAGTATTTGAACTATTCCCAGTACTAATGTCATGAAGCTAGTGTAAATGTCAAACATCTTCATAACTAGCATACAAATACTTTTATTCTTTTACATTCTATTTAGATGAGCCAGTTTAAATGTATAAGATTTTGTAGCTGGTTCAAAATATAGAAATTTGGTGCACAGTTTCATCTTTTACTTTTTTAAATGTAATAGAAAAATATTTTTTCCTTATATAATATTTTATTTTAATTAAAAAAAGTTTATATCCTTAGATCTGTCTGAACAAATAAATTTTCTATTAAATTATATAGGCTTAAAGAATGTATCACTTCAATCTATTATACATATTCTATGCTTTTTTATATACTCTTCAGCATTTTCCTGCAGAAATTTCTACAACATTATGAACAAGAAACATATTTTTATAAAATTTGTCCAAAAAGAGGCAAATTGGGCATTTCTCATTCTAAATTTAGTACACAGAAGAGAGCATCACATAGCTAACTAAATAAGAAAACATGCTCAAAACATTCACTTTAGTAAAAGTTAGAAGAGAAGGATATGCTGTTAACAGTGTCACTTCCAGTTAATAATGGAAATAACACTTTTCATGAGAAATTGTCATGAGCAGATGAGTGTAAGAAAAATGGATCTGTCAGCTCTTACCATACAGAAAAACAACACTGCCATCTATTAATCTCACACTACAGGACTTTTAGTGATTGTCTTTTTTAATGTTAATATTTTCATAAGAAATACACTTCAAGCTCACTCCTAAGCACACTGTGTAACTACAGAATATATAGGGATCCACAAATCACATAGGTATTGCCTCACATGCATGCAGCAGCCTACATGCAACTAACTCCATATGAACAGAATAATGTGTCACAACTGTAATGCCTAATTATAATAAAGTTTGTCAGTTATTACATAAGCATCTTAAAATTACAATTAATACAACATATAAAAATGAAGATTTATACTCTTCGTTGTGCATGTAAATAGGCATTGCAAATAGTTAAGCTATACATTATATAGGCAAATATGTATTTTATCAATTAAATTCTATAAGCATTCCTAAAAAATCCATTATAAATTTTAGCAAACTCAGACTTATTTGCTACACCTTAATCTCATAAGAACTGAGATGTGGCATGGCAGGTGGGCCTTGTTGTCAGCAGCATTCACATCTGAACTTTAGCTAACACTACCAAATAGGGGAGCAAACCAGCTATAAAAATAAAAGAGTACCTTGACCTTAAACTATCACGGTAATGCTGCACACTCCCAAGAGCTCCATAGATGAGAATACTGAATATGAGCGATGTCCAGTTGCTAGGTTAAGGGTGATGCAGAAAAGGCTTGTCAGGCAATAGGTATTCTCCACCGTATCCTTGCCCTGATGGTGGCCAGAATGCATCAGGGGCAAAAAGCAAGATTCCAGCACCACTGAAGACAAATCCTAGGGATGCTCAGCTCTGCCCAAGGACTGTGCAACCCACAGTTAACATAACCTCAATGACACCTTTGATTTTCAAGCCCTGACATCTCTCCTGTGGGAGAGAGACCATGTAATTGTTAAAAATTACATGTATCTCTGATCAGCATGTTTTGGTTTCAAGGTCTATTTAGCCTTCATACTGTCAAGTTCATTTTAAACCACAATGGTCCTATACTACTGTCATGGGTTCAGCAGCAGCAGTCATTTTTCTCCTTCTTGGTAGCTGGTGCAGCGCTGTGTTTTTTGATTTTGGGTCTGTGAACTGTGCTGATAACACCAGTGTTTTCAGTTACTGCTTGGTAATGTTTTGGTCTGATCAAGGACTTTCTGAGTCTCATGCTCTGCCAGGGAGAAGGGGAAGGCAGGAGGAAGCAGAGGCAGGACACCTGACCCAAACTTACCAAAGAGATATTTGAGACCACAGCACTTCATGCCTAGGATGTGAAAATGGAGAGCAGAGACATGGAAGTTGGGGGTACACTGCTTGGTAGGGCTAGGTATCATTGGTGAGCGACTGTATGCTTTTGCTTCGTATTTCTCTTGTCATTGTTATTATTGGTGGTAGCAGTAGTGGTTTGTGTTATACCTTAGTTACAAACTGTTCTTACCACAACCTGTTGGAGATGCATTCTTTCGATTTTCCTCCCCATCCCCCTGGGACTGGTGGAAGAAAGAGGGGGGAATGAGTGAGCAGGATGAGTGAGGGTCTTAAGCCACAACAACTACTTGAGTCAATGGTGCCCCTTAGTTTGTGTTGCCTCCCAGATAATTTGTTCAGTTGAGACGACTTGACAGGTTTCATATTATGAACAATGAACTAGTACTTAATCATAGAATCATAGGATATTTTGAATTAGAAGAGACCTTCAAATGTTATCTAGTCCATCCCCCTGCCATGGGCAGGGGCACCACAAACTAAACCATGTCATCCAAGACTCATTCCAACCTGGCACTGAACACTGCCAGCAATGGAGCATTCACAGCTTCCCCTGGTAACCTGTGCCAGTGCTTTACCACTCTCACAGTAAAGAACTTCTTCCTTATACCTAACTTCAATTTCACCTGTCTAAGTTTAAACCCATTGACCCTTGTCCTATCACTGCAGTCTGTAATGAAGAGTCCCTTCCCAGTATCCCTATAACTCCCCTTCAGATATTGAAAGGCTGCTATGAGGTCTCCACGCAGCCTTCTCTTCTCCAGCCTGAACAGCCCCAGATTTCTCAACCTGTGTTCATACAGGAGGAACTCCAGTCCCCTGATCATCCTCATGGCCCTCCTCAAGACTTGTTCCAACAGTTCCATGTCCTTTTTATGTTGAGGACACCAGAACTGCACACAATACTCCAAGTGGGGTCTCACAAGGGCAGAGTAGATGGGCAGGATCACCTCCTTCGACCTTCTGGTCACAATCCTTTTGATGCAGCCCAGGATACGGTTGGCATTGTGGGCTGCGAGTACAAACTGCTGAATCATGTTCATTTTCTTGTCGACCAACACCCTCAAGTCCTTCTCTGCAGGGCTGTTCTAAAACTCATCTCTGCTAAACCTGTAGCTGAGCCTGGGATTGCTCTGATCCAGGTGTAGGATCTTGCACTTGGCATGGACAAACTTCATGAGACTGGCATCAGCCCACCTCACAAGTGTGTCAAGGTCCCTCTGGATGGTATCCCTTCCCTCCAGTGCATCAACCGCAACGCAGCTTGGTGTCATTGGCAGACTTGCTGAGGGTTCACTCAATCCCACTGTACCTGTCACAGACAAAGATGTTGAACAAGACCAGCCCCAGTACCTATCCCTGAGGGACACCATTTGTTATTGGTCTCCAGCTGGATATTGAGTGGCTGACCACAGCTCTTTGCTTGCAGCCATCTATCAAATTCTTTACCCACTGAGTGTTTCATCTATTAAATTGATGGATTTTCAGGTAAATCATGGTCTCACCATGCAGGGAATGGAAGTGGAATGGAACAGAATGGAACAGAATCAGATGGAACTGAACAGAATGGAATAGAACAGAGCAGCTGTGATATGTCATGCATATAGATATGCATGACAAGCTCTGACATTGGTCTGAGGGACTATCTGCAATGCAGGCCCAAGGAAGACTGGTCCTAGACACTGAAGCTTATTAATACCCTCTGGAGTCTGACAGAAGTAGACAAGCTGTCCTCAGCTACTCGCCTTTAGAATTGTATGGGGTGCCGCTGGTGAGAGAGCATCGGACCAAATGGACTACTGATGGAGCTCTGTTGTTCTTAGGCTCATTTATTTTTTTCTGTTTCTCCAAAGGAAATCAGACATTTTTAAAAAACAGTATTTGGGGGACAGGTGGGGTTGTGAGTGGGTGGAAATCGCAGAGAAATGAGCAGGTGTTGCCCACATAAACAATATTTGCAACCATTTAGTTAAGGAGCACATCCTGCTTTAGGCTGAGGGCTTGATTTTAAGAGCCTCACTGATGTCTGAGATGTGGTCTTTTGCTATCCTGATGTTATGGTTTAAGCCCAGCTGCAACTGACCATGCTGTTTGTTCACTCCCTCTCTCCTCTTTCTTCCCTCCAGCTCCCAGGGGGACGGGGAAGAGAATCAGAAGAATGTAACTCCCATGGGTTCAGATAAGAATATTCCAGCCACTTAGGTATAACACAAATCATTACTGCTACCACCAGTATTTATAATGACAAGGGAAACAACAAGGGGAAAAAAACACAACTGCTCACCACCCATACCCAGCCCATCTGAGCAATGAACCAACCCTTCTGGGTCCCTGTCCCCAATTTTTGCAACCTAGGCATGATGTGCTATGTAATGGAATACCTCTTTGGCTAGTTTGGATCAGGTGTCCTGTCTCTGCTTCCTTGCGGCTTCCCCTCTTCCCTGGCAGAGCATGAGACTCAGAGAGTCCTTGGTCAGACAAAACATTTGAGCAGTAACTAAAAACATCAGTGTTACCAGCGCTGATCCCAGGCCAAAAGTCAAAAGCACCAGCTACGAAGAAGGAGAAAAATGACTGCTATTGCTGAACCCAGGACACCTGTGGAAACCCAAATAAATTGGATGAACACAGTTTCACAAACCAGTTCACACATTTTTTGCAAATCTCTTCAGATGCTCAAACTATCCAGAGAAAATCTACATCTCTCATTCCGATCAGAAGGCACAGGCCTCCTTGCCACAAAGTGACACAGCCAATGCCTATGATGGGACAGATTCTTTAATCATATGAGGGAGTAGCTATTTCAGAGTGCTGGGTTAGCACTGATTGGCTTACTAGAGTTTCTCAGTTGTCATTGTTGTGTTGATCCTTCCTGGTCTTTGTGTTCATCCTGATTAGCCTTAAAAAGATGACTTACGGAAAACATATCCCCTATAAGAAAGAGGAATGTTGACACAATAAATCTTATTTGATCTAAAATGCTCTAAGTTTATTAGTTACTACAGTACAGAGACCACTACTCAAGATTCTGTCCGAATCACAGAATTTTTCTTTATTAACTTTTAAAACCAGATATTGATAAACATTCAACTCTGCCTTTCACAGCAGCTGTGCCTTATGTGCTCAGATCAGCGGATGGATCCTCTCCCCTCCCACGCATGGTTAAATATACTGCTACCTGCTTTCTTTGAGCAAGGATAGAAATCATAAGGAGCTCAACCCAATCCCACAGTTACAGATTTTAATACTCACATCTACCTACACTGCAAGCAGGAACTTCTTTGTAGAGAGGCTCAGTAGCTTCCAGCATTTTACTTCTTTCAGAGAATCACACAAAATTTTTCTTGTGATTAATCCCGATTATTTTTACATGATTCCTGTCCTTCTTGGTAAGATTTATAGTCACTGAATGTGCTAATTTTGGGTGAATATGCTAATTTTAGGTAAATGTTCTAACTTCCAGTAAGCATTTTATAATGTTTTTTATGAAAATAAATTTTTTCTTGTCTGTTGTGAATTCTAACTTGTAATTGAAGACATTGCAACAGCAATTCATTTTACACAGAAGAATCTCCACAGTGTCTTGGGGTGAGGTATTGTAACATTAGTTAAATTCTGGTGTCACTCCACTGTAACTTGGCTTCCTATATGGAATGTTAGGTTTTGTGACTGTCATGGGTTCAGCAGCAGCAGTCATGACAGTGACTGAAAGCTAATCAGTTAAACACAGAGAACTAGCTAGCATCAGATGAACAATGACAGACCATGAACCTTAGGAACTGCATCAGCGACTCCTAAAACCATCAAAGGGGAATGATTAAATCGTGATCCTTGGTGTGAAGCTACCCAAAGAGTCAAGAAAAGACAGTCTCCTTTTGAAATGCCATGCAAACTAAATTGAATTACTGCTTAAAGGGCTTACTATGAGACACAGTGAGGAAATGAATTTTGGTACTGTACAAAACTTAAAAGAAATGTCTCAGGTAAGGACCAAAGGCAGGGAAAAGGATTAAGGTGTAGCAGTGATGACAACCATAGGAAAACAGAGGGAAAAGGTTTAAAAGGATGGGTTGACTGTAAGCAGTACCAGTGCACTTGTTTGTCAGAGCCCTATGCTTGATTGAAACAATCTATCCTGTCTTCTCATTCAATCATATTTTGAACTATTTTCTGTATGGCTGAGCTCTCTGCTCTGAGACTGTGTGTTTGTAACAGTTAGCAAATTTCAAGTTGGACTATTCAGGGAGAGGATATGAGCTGCAATTACCAACATCTACAGAAAGAAAGAGACCTCCCAATAAAGGGGTTAACTGCCCTGGAGGAAACCAGGGACTGGGGAAACTAGAGGAAACCACAGTCTGGAGACCAGCTATAAGATAGACACAAACTTGTATGTGTCACCACTAACTAACTTGACCTGGTGAAGTACTGTGACTGTATAGGAGGCCTATGGTCTTGGCATAGGTATTGGACAGACTTAGTTTGTCCTAGTGTCCAGAGTTTTTTCAATGTAGGTGTGCTTGTGAATCAATAAAATGAGGATTATTGATACTGGTTGGCCTAAAAGTAAGCCAACATTAGCCCCCATTCCTCATAACTGTGTGAGTAATGTCTGTGTTTACATAGAAACTGATAAAGGTGGTGTTTTCTTTGTTGTTTCTGGGACTTGCCATGACTCCAGTACATGCATGTGTATATACATGTATTTATAAAGAATACATCCAAAGCTTCACCACCAACTGCCCTTAGGAGTACAAAAATTATGCAGCCATTATGGTGTGATGGAGCAACCTGCTGTGCCTTGCATTCCACTCAGTTTGACATTGTTTTCTGCTGTAGTGGACTGGGTAATAGAAATCCCCTGAGTTCTGAAGTCCATCAGATCCAGCTACACTTAAAAAAACTTGTTTCTTGTCTTCTGTGAATTCCAACTTGGAATTAAAGGAGCTGCAGTTATAGAGACCATTTTAGTTGGAGGAATCTCCACTCTGTCTCAAAGAGAGGCAACCCCATAACATGAAGCAAAATCTGGGGTCACTTCACTGTAGACAAGGCTTCCTACCTGTCCTGTTGTGTCACCATCTACCCAGTACAGTCAAGGGTTACAGATGACAAAGGTCATTCTAGACGAAGCTGAAAGGGCAGTTTTAACCTAAATAAAGATTACTTTAGTTTTGCTTTTTTTGTGAAAGATTCTTATTCGACAAAAGAGAAACTGGAACAAGAAAATTTGAAGTAAGAAATTAGGATAGTATATTGGGGGAAAAAAAAAGATTGTTGAAATGATCTTTCTTCTGCTTCTGAATATTTTTAGTAAACCACTTATTATATGTAATGTAGACCAATAATTTTCTTATTAATTGTTGCAACAGCCTGATTAGTATTGTAATTACAGTTTCTAGGAGCAGACACATGACAGTTATCACAGCTTAGATAACATGATGCAATCTGGTTGTCAGTCTGAATTTTCAGGTCACTTTTTATGTACACGCAAGAAATTCAAATCCTTTGTAGAAACATGCTTTTTTATTATTTATTTCCCTGAATTCCAGATGCATTTGTGGGTGTGCTTTCACATATAAACTTTTTTTATTTATTCCTGTATTTATGCTGTGAGTCTTAATATACATCTGTATTTACTGTATAAATTATGCATTGTATGTACTCAGTTCAGGGTTTGCTTGTGTACAACGCAAGTTTGTTTCTTCACTGTATCTCCAAGGCAGTGAAAGTCTGTACAAAAGTAAACATTCCATTTAAGAAGCTTTATTACAGAAAATTTAAAAAAACTCTAATTTCAGTCACTTAAAATTCATACAATCACAGGATGATTTGGCTTGGAAGGAATCTTTAAGGGCCATCTAGTCCAACCCCACCAACCATGGGCAGGAACATCTTTCATTCCTCAAAGGCATGCCCAGACTGTGTTGGAACACTTCCAGCAATGGGATGCCCACAGCTTCTCCAGACAACCTGTTCCAGTGTCTCATCATCACCTCCCTAAAATATTTTCTTCCTTATGTCCAACCTAATTACCTTCTCTCAGTTTAAAATCATTGCCCATCTCAAACTTCTCTTTTTGTGGGAGGTTATTTTGAAATGTTAACACATATGGGCATCAACAAATACATAGTAGTCCTAAGGAAGGTACTGATGAAAAATACTACCAAATAAAATTTTTCAGTAAATTATCCTCCAACACAGAGATTAGCTGTATGCAAGTCATCATGGAAAATATTATTTCAGAGATTTGGAGATTATAAGCACATGAAGAACATGCCATATTTGTTTTCTAGTTTGTATATCAGAACTCTAGTAGCTCACTGTGTGGATGCCCTTTTCTACAGCACAATGGGATAATAATGGCAAATACTGTTTTCTTTATTTTTTTTCCTCCATTCTGGTTGTTTAAGCCTAATGAGGTTAACATATTGCTCATGTTTTTACATCTTGGCCTCATGCCTGCTCAACTGAACAACTGTTAGTGGAGGTACAGGTAGATGCAAAAACCCTAAATCCTATCACGGAAACATAAAATCATAGAATAGTTAGGGTTGGAAAGGACCTTAAGATCATCTAGTTTCAACCCCCTGACATGGGCAGGGAGACCTCACACTAAACCATGCCATCCAAGGCTCTGTCCAACCCGACCTTGAACACCGCCAGAGATGGAGCATTCATAACTTCCCTGGGCAACTCATTCCAGTGCCTCACCACCCTTACAGTAAAGAATTTCTTCCTCAGATCCAATCTAAACTTCATAGAATCATAGAATAGTTAGGGTTGGAAAGGACCTTAAGATCATAAACTTCCCCTGTTTACGTTTGAACCCATTACCTCTTGTCCTATCACTACAGTCCCTGATGAAGAGTCACTCCCCAGCATCCCTATAGGCCCCCTTCAGATACCGGAAGGCTGCTATGAGGTCTCCATGCAGCCTTCTCTTCTCCCAGCTTTTTAAGCCTATCTTCATAAGGAGGTGCTCCAGTCCCCCGATAATCATCATCATGGTCCTCCTCTGGACTTTTTTCAACAGTTCCATGTCCTTTTTATATTAAGGACACCAGAACTGCACAAAATACTCCAAGTGAGGTCACGCAAGAGCAGAGTAGAGGGACAGAATCACCTCCCTTGACCTGCTGGTCACAATTCTTTTGATGCAGCCCAGGATATAGTTGGCTTTCTGAGCTGCAAGCACAGCAGTTGGACTAATGCCTCAAATACAAATAACTTTTATATTGTCAACCGCATTCTGAATTTTCAACTGTAGTGAAAGAAGTTTTGACCAATTTCACCAGTGTTAGCTAGCCAGTCTATTTGTTCATTCTGCTTTTACAGTGCTAGACAGAAACAGACAGCTCTGAAAGTCAGCTTGTTTACTGAGCTTAGTCATTGAAATCACCACTGCAGGCATCTATACTGTTCTCGATCAAAATGAGGAACAGCATTGATCAGATTAAAAAATCCACTTAAATTTTATATTATTTTTATGGTTAAGTAAAATTATTCCTACCATTATTAATAGAAGACCTTGCTGCATCATCATGAAAGGGTAAATTTGTGTACCTAATTAGTAGCATAGTTTCCTTATGCAAAAGATATTTGAGCTTCATTAATTTTGTTACATATTTTTACTTGCTAAGGATAAAATCCTTGTAATGAACTTAACAATTAAGATCCAGATGGATTCCTGTAACTAGGACGACAATCCCAAGTATCTTGAGCAATCACTAAATTTTCTGTATTGCCTTCAGATTACTTATTCTACACATTTAGTTTAAGTTAATACACATGTCCTATTATATTTCTGACTTCATGATGTCAATTATCATACCGTGTGAGTACCTACTGAGGCAAAATACATTCAGCTTCAGGTTTTTCCCAAAACTCATCTTTTTAAACTTCACTACTGCTATTGCCTGACCTGTATTCTTGGTTTCCTTCCTTCATAAACCAAAATATCAGCTAGCATTGCTTTTTTACCACAATATGAAATTAGGAGACAGTTGCAATATGTGCCCAAATCCAAGAAATGCTACTGGTTTTGGTAGTAAAGCATGTGCTTTGATACCATCATCTGGGATGATAAAATTACTACCTATGCAATTTTCTTTTTTCATTGTAAGAATTTGTACAGCATAATGTTGCTCAAAATCAGGCTCTGTTTCAACAAGTTCAACTTGCAAAATGAGTGTTTCACACAGCTCTCTTCCTTAAGTTTGGTGTAAGAGACTGGGAAGGAAAGTGTTATTCACAATGAGAAAAGGTAGAAGACCAAATTGTTATTTATATGAAAGCAGTTCCTGTAGAGAAAGATCCTTATATAATTGACCCTTCTTTTAAAAGAAGCCTGATTGTTGTAATATTCTAGGACTTCTAAATATCATTTCTTTTTTAATGCCGCCTACAGTAAAGGCAGAGACACATCAAAAAAGTGGAACATTTTGGAAGGGGCATTAAGAGTCTGCAAGAAAAACTGGATCACAAAGTCCTTGTTGAAGATGATGACACTTATATTTTAACATAATTTTTGCTATAACCTCCTTGTTTGATGGCAATTGAAAAGAGGCCAACCTTTTCCCCAAAAGGTCTGTATATGAAAAACTGTCTATAGTAAAGTACATTTGTGTCTGAGTCAGAAAATTAAATGAATCACCCCTTCAGACTCTTCAGGTACAACTGCACTCAATAGCCAACTCTTCTCTAAAAGACAAGAGAGTTTTGAAATAAAAGTACCAGCCATGGTAAAAAAGTCCTTGTTTACTTGACTAAAATAACAACAAAACCAGAGCACATTTTTGACAGTTCTCAGAGTCTTTAATCTTTGTAACTAACTTGTGCTTCAAGCAAACTAAAGAAAGATATCTGCAGTTTCATAACAGGTATTTCCCAGGAACACAAATAAGAGCTATTCCATTTTACAAAGGGTTTCTTAATTGATAGTGTTTTTTCCTTAGAAGAAATGTACACTTTTGCTACCACTCTCCCTACCCCAGTGATACAACCCCAGCAGGACAGGGCAGGGCAGGGCAGGTCTCTCTCAGGGTGATGGGACAACCTTGGACAGTTGGAGCTGCCCATTGGAAGCAGATGGATGGAACTGCCATACTCACATGACTTCAGCTGGACCATGAAATGCAAGTAGCTAGCCAGGAATAATGGCCTGACAGACCTCAGGGATGGAGGAGCAAAGCCCTTTGTATCAAGGGGAAGGGGAGAAGTGCAATTCCAGAGCCAAAAAGAGCTGCCCCAGGACAAGGTGGCCTCAGCTGCTGTTCCTGCTGTTGTAAACTGCAGGGCAGTATGTTGTCATATCCTTACCTTCCAACAAACATATTCACCTGGGGAAAGACTAAAACTGTCAGCCTGTCCCCTGAAGGACATTGGAAGGGTAAGCACAATACCAGATTAAAAGAAAAAAATTATGGGAAGGAGGCATTGCAGAACAATTTTGAATGTGTTATTAATAAGTCTTTTCTGTATTGATTTGTTACTGTCCTTGTAACTGGAGTAGTAATAGCTGATGATTGTATTTCTGACTGGACAGTAAAAAGTAATTGGATTAACAATAAATTTTGGTTCCATTAATATTGTGCATTCAATTTTGTCCATAACAAGATTTTGAATAAAAAATCTTGTTCCCCCATTGCTGGCTAGTGATGTCCTTGAAATCTGAAGCCAAGGACACTGTCAGAGCTCTAGCAAGACTATGATTGTTCAGACCTTGGACTAGAGGGAGGGAAAGTGCTTATTGCCTGGTGCTGGGACAAGGGTGGTCTCACCTGTAGAAGGAGAGCAGAGCACACAGTCACCAGGAGTAGGAATTGTGGAAGAATGTAGACAAGCAGCTTAGTCTCAAGAAGGGAGAACAGGTGACTGATGGGGTCTACCTAGAGATACTGCAGAGGCAACAGCCTGACCCATGCAGTGCAGGCAAGTAAGACAGTATGAAACTACACTCAGAAGAAAAATGCATGAAGCCTCCCAAGAGGTATTATGCTGGAAACTTGTGTTTCTGGAAAAAGAGGAAAGGTTACTTCTTTGTCTTCAGAACTGTAGTTATGGAAGGAATATTGTGTCCTGGCAACAGGTTAGACAAGACCAGTCAGAGGCATCATCAGACCCACCTGAGCCTCAATCGAGTATGTCATACTAAGAAGGAGAAGCAGATGGCAACTCCCACTTGCAGGAGACATGGACAGTCTTGCTGATTTGCTGGTTTGACTAAGTGCCTTGGGAAGTTAGTTTCTTGCTGGAGACTTAGATTTGAGGTGCTGTTGGGAGACTGCTACAATTTATACAGCTTTAGATTATTTCTTGTACCCCTTATTTCTCATCTACACAGTCACTGATGATACCGCTAGGGAGACTCAAAGCATCTGTCAAGTAACAACAAAATTCTGCCATTGAAAATGAAAGACCTGGGAACCCATATATTGGTCACCTTAATAGCTCTAGTGAACAGAAAAGGTTCAGGTAAGGGAATGCATTAGCAGGTTAGCACCTGACTGTGTGGCTGGAATTGCAGGCAGGACTTTGACGTCTAAAATTGTTCATCCTTCTCTGTGAAACTACTAAACATAGGCAGGGACCATCTGATGAAAAGAAGCAAGAACACCTTTAAAAATAGGCTTGCTAACTTATTAAGGAGAGCACTAAGCCATGTTCAAAAGGGAAGGGTTGCCATAATCTGAAGAAATGTGAAGGGAAGGCAAGGAGAGCTATGAAGAAGCACCCAGAGGGCAACATGATTTGGAAGACTTGCACTAAGGGTCCATCTCAAGTGCCTGTATACAAACTTGCATGACATAGAAAATAAAAATATCTCCTGTATATATTTTTTGAGGAAATATTTTAACTTTTTATCATCTCAATGCCAGATTGCACTTTAAAGAATAAAATATACATATATCTATTCGAGCTTGTAGAGTGTGTATCACTTTTTCCTGGCAGCTACAAATTTTTAGAGGTATCTCAGAAACAAAGAATAGAAAGAATGGTCATGGGTGTGCTATTACTGTACAATAACCATTTTGCTTGTTGAAGATCACTAGCTGAATTGATAGAGCTGCCATAAGTGCTGGGCTGTACAATAGCTCAGCTGTTATTCCGTGGCTCGCAAGAAAGACAATAAAAAGATTCCTAGTCTTGTTAATCAACTGATCTGTGGGCAATGTTTGCAGCAGAGAGAGGTTGTTTTTCAAGCACCATTCTCTTTTTGTTGTCATTGATATTGTTTTTCCTTTTTACAGTGTAACTAGATCTAACAAACAAACAGCGTATGGACTCCTGCCGATTTTTAGCTATATACATGAAAGACACTGCAAAGAGCTATTTTTCTTACAGCACTCTTCTTCTGCAGTTTTTAATTCCAGAATCTTCAAAACAAATCCCAGTGGAAGCTTTTAGCTTATTTCTTAGTGTGTGCACACCTCTTTGGAAAAGTATTAAAGTTAGCAATGTAATTCCTGTGTTGCTACAAGCATTACTCCTGATGGAATCTCCATAATAAGCACTTTGTTGTGGTCTTGCATCTATAGAATGAAAGTGTTGATCTGGGAGTAAATCTGTATGCAATTTCTGAGTGCACAGGTATCACGGTGACAAACACCATTAAAAGTCTAAACCAAATATAATAGTGGCATCTAATTGAGAAAAGCTTTGCAAGAAAATATAAATCCTTTTGTCTCAGAAAAGAAAATGGAAAAATACACCAGTAGAATTTGTTGAAATAAATCATCTTTATGAAAGTTTGTGGACATCTATTAAAAAAGAAAAACCACTAGTGACATTGCACAGTGTATATTGTGTAGCACTGGCTTAAAAACTATGGTAATATGATCAGTAAATGTAACCAGAAAGCTTGTTAAATATAATTTTTTTTCAGAAAAAAAAAAGATTGTTAAACCATTAAAAGCATGGAAATGAAAGAAGTGGAATACCATACACAGTTCATGAGAAAGTTGAGCTACTCGGCCTGGAAAAGAGAAGGCTGCATGGAGACCTCATAGAAGCCTTCCAATACCTGAAGGGAGCCTAGAGGGATGCTGAGGGGAGACTCTTCATGAGGAACTGTACTGAGAGGACAAGGGGTAATGAGTTCAAACTTAAACAGGGGATGTTTAGATTGGATATAAGGAGGAAGTTCTTTATTGTGCGGGTGGTGAGGCACTGGAATGGGTTGCCCAGGGAAGCTGTGAATGCTCCATCACTGGCGGTGTTCAAGGTCGGATTGGACAGAGCATTGGGTAACATGGTTTAGTGTGAGGTGTCCCTGTCCATGTCAGAGGGATTGGAACTAGATGTTCTTAAGGTCCTTTCCAACCCTAACTGTTCTATGATTCTATGTACTCCTGCATTGGTATGCGTTTATTAGCATGATCAGGAATAAATTTTTCCTTTATCTCTATAAACATATAATGCTAATACTATCATTGAATTTTTAATGTTCTTGCTGGTTTCTGTACAGCAATATACAAAATTAAACTGCTGAGTTCCATGGAAGCAAGTACAATTTTTAACATCAGTGTTGTGGGATACATTATCAGTGTATTGGGTAGTTTTTTTTCTTTTTAATTTTTTTTTTTTTAATACAGATATAATGCAGTCAGGATGCCCTCTAAACATTTCACATCACACAAATCAATTGCTCAAGCTTTTTCAGTCTCCAGGGCTTAATAATTTAAACAAACACTTTTGTTTTATTCTTTCTCTTGCAAATGCTCCATCACTAGCGGTGTGTTCAAGGCTAGGCTGGACATAGCCTTGGGTGGCATGGTCTAGCGGGAGATGTCCCTGCCCATAGCAGGGGGGGTGAAACTAGATGACCTTAAGGTCCTTTCCAACCCTAATTATTCTATAATTCTACAATTCCATGATATAGTGTAATTTTCACATAAGTAACTGAAACAGTTTCTTTTTCTCTCTCTGTTGTACAGTACAAAGTTCACTCCAAGACCATCAGCTAAGGTGCCCAGCTTTTGGAGTTCCTAGAACTTGACCACTACTTTTCCCATCTCTGCTTTTCACTCTTCTTGTGGAGACAGCTCATGCTTTCAGTGGGGCACTTATATGGTCTGCTACTCTGTGCTGGCTGCTCAGAAAGCCATACACTATATCAGAAGAGATGATGGCTGCATGAGAGCAGTTTGTGCTCTATGCTAAGTTAATTCACATTAAATTAAAGTGAAATGTAAAGGATATGGTAGGAACTCAGCTCAATACTTCTTTGACAATTGAAATCAATGCTTTCAGAAGCAGAAGGCATATAGTATTTTGGTCAAATAAAGATATTCTTGAATTTCTTTGACTGTAGAAGTAAACCTTGAAATGGACACAAATTTAACAATGGTATCACTTCCTAACCTTCCAAAAGTCATTCCTGAAGTAAGTAATGAGATGTAGACATTTGACCTAAACTTCTTATTTGCCTTTGTCCATCAGAAACATGGCCCTTGTTATATATTATCTGCAGATTGCTGTACTGAGAACCCTTTGTATTGTCAGAATGATGCAAAGAAGGCATCATACAAATTAATCAGGCTGATAAATATTTTTGGAAAATTTTATTGCTTTGCCAAAATACCTAGTATACAGTAAAATGTACATAAAACTATCAGTAGTAAAGAAGTAATATCATAATATTCCTACAAGATTGTTAATTAAAAAGAAGGGAAAAAAAATGGCAGGATTTGATTATCTATGCATAAGCAGCTGTACTAACAAGTTCTACTTCCAGATTGTCTTACATTCTTAAATCCCAACTGCTCATAAAAAAAAAAAAAAAAAAAAAAAAAATAAAAAATTTAAATTATTTTAAAAAGCTTGTAATAAAAACTGATGTAGAAATAGTCACAAAATAAAAGCTTTAGGAGGTTGAACTTGTGTTTAAGAATGTTGTTAATATTCACTGCAGTATATAATCTTTTTTTTATTTAATTCTAGCCATGTACTTATGTGTCTGTTTTTTCCAATGGACTCTATAAAACTTAAACAAAACCCTGATGTTGGTAAGAAAACCTAGTGCTCATTTGGTCCACCGCATCCCCTCTCCATCTAAAAGCAGAATCAACTAGAGCAAGTTGCTCACATCCATGTGCAGCTGGGTTTTGAGCAGCCACAAGGACAGATTCTACAGACTTTCTGGGTAACCTGTTTCAGTATCTGACAACCCCTATGGCAAAAAAAAAAACAGTTTCTCTTCCGTTAACAACAATTTTTTTACATTATTTATTTCAATTTATATATTCAATTTCCACCTTACTACAGTGAGTCCTTCACTCCAGAGAAGGCAAGGGGTCTTTTTTTGCATTGAACTGTTTGGAAATAAGTTAGAAAAGAGGAATAAATTATGATCTCTCTTAAGCTATCCTTCCCTCTGCCTTTCCTCCACCAGTCTTAGTTAAGTTTCTCTGAGACCTAAGACTGAAAAAAAACATTTACATTATTTTCAAGTGAAAGACTTCACTGAATAGAGTTTCACATGCTTCAAGGCTTTCTGGAATCAGGGCCTAAACCCAAGAAAATACTTAAAGACATTTTTTCTTCTCCAGTGAATTATTCAGTGAGAACTCTAAGCCACATTCTTAAGTCACAGAGAACAAATGTCTACTGCTTGGCTTCAGTAATAGGCAGTTCTAGTAGATTGCCACATTTTATGGAGATCAAGAGAAATGGTGATACTAAATCTTTGTTTATGTATTGTACATAGAGATATATGTATAGAGATAATGGAAGAGCCAACTTTAAAAGGAAAAACAAAAAGCAACCCCCCCAAACAAAAACAAAAACAAAAAAAAAAAGACACAAAAAAAAACCAAAACAAAACAAAACAAAAAAACCTCATTATTTGAAATTAATTTCACACTGTTAAACATGCTTCTAAGACACTGATATAAGTAATAACAAATCGATCTCCTCTAGTACTGAAAATATGACCTTATTCCATCTGGCCTTGTGACACTGCACAAGTAGTGGAAAGGCTTTTATTCAGTGCAGAGTGCACTCAGATAAATGGCAGGTCACCCAGGATCTGTTCCTTACCAGCCCATGGTTTCCATTAGAATAACACAACTTTCCAACTTAAGGAGCAGTGGGAAGTGGCAATGGGAACACAGCATAAGCCTCTTTCTGTTCTCTTTCCTGTAGATTAATTCCCTGCAACAATGCCTTGCAGCAAGATCTAGTTTTTTATTTTCTTAAGACCAGAGGCCTGCAACTGAATTAGGTCCTTATACATCCAATTCCTTGTTTAAGGACCTTACCTGGAATACCAATTTTTTACTACTGTTTATATGGTTGGATATTTATTTTGCATTCATACCAGATGGATTTTTGCCCCATAATTTTGAAAACACTTATGTTCTTCATATAAATAATCATTGGACACACTATTCATCATTTCCTTCATAATTCATATTTTAAGAAATTTACATATAGTCATGTTATTCTTAGAACTATTAGGTTTTAAAAAATTATTGCAGTATAAGATCATGATGTATTTAAAAAATGTTCCCTCTGAGTGTTTACAGCAGGTCAAGCTGAGGCTGAGTTCAATAATAAAATGAGATCATTGCACAGTTTCTACTGAGGAAAATGGCCACAGCTACTACGTGTTCATGACAATGATATTAGTAAATGTCATCTGATCAACTTGTTCTTCCAATTATGGCAAAATGCTGTAATATGAATCAGAAATATGAAGACCACAAAGAGAATAAAAACCTAATTTTGCGAAATTAGCCTAATTAGTGATCTTGAACTAACTTCTCAAGGCAATGACTTCCATGAGTTCAAATAGAAGCTAGTTTATATATGTAAATACTAAATGATGTTACTTATTAGTAATATTTTTTTACAGAATAAAATAATGTTTGTTGCAATGTCCTTGCAAATTTCTTCTCTTGCAGTAGAGAGGAAATAATATCTGTTGGGAATTACTAAAATGTATTATTAGTTGATACCTGTCATATAGGGAGAAATATGTTGTTCAATAAAGATAGGTTGCTCAATAAATTGTTTATCTTTTCTCTTATCTACTTCTTCAGGAGATTTCACATAAGATTATCCTTCAAAGAATATTGTTTCAGAGTGGTTGTTAATGTGGTTCAAATATCTTTAAAGTTATGAGAACTAAACCCAAAGGTGATAAAGAAAATTGCCCATTAAACATCTTGAATTTTTAAAGATTCTCAAGAATACAGGGCATTATATTTCATTCTGAAAAATTATGCAATGTATGATGCAACAGTTGTTCTCAGTTAATACATTGAGAATAAATTTCATAAAATTTATTACCATAAAAGAATTCAAAGCATTGGCTGGAGAAACAACTGGAGAAAAATAGATAAAATGAAAATAAATTCAATTTGTGTGTCATCTTGTACATCTAAGGGCTTTTGGGTATCTCACTGGAAATTCCTTTTCCTTTTCGTTCATGAAATAACCTGAAATAAAACCTTATGCGGATTTTTATGCGCGCTTTAACACAAGCATTTTGCTTATTTAATGCTTTCTTTGCATGGGCTTAATACATTTAAGTATTAATATTTATAGAAATATATAGTTTAATATTTATAAAAACCTGCAGCACTTGCTGCAGGTATCAGTATCTTTGAAATACTTCTTGCTTTCATGTAATGATACTATGCAAATTTATTGCCAATATATTTGTTAAAGTTCAAATTTTAAACTAGATCTGGTCAGATTTATTCTCATTAGCGCTCAGGAATCCTTCAAGTGAAAACAGTGATCTAAATTGTAACCCTACAAGACATCACATAATTCTAAGACTTTCAAACAGTCAAGAGGTTTTTTTTTTTAAATTTATTTTTCATTTTCAGTCAGTTCCTTTTCTGCTTCTCCTTGCTTCAAAAGAAAAATAATTAGTTCTTCACTTATGCCAGTGGCAACTTTTAAGCCCCAGTGATCTGTCCATACTTAAATGCTTTCTAGTCCACAAGATCACTGGTATACATTAACCAGTAATTCTTGTGTGTCTGGAACAAATAAACATAAGGCACCCCCTTCATAGCATATTATTTCAGTACATAATGTGTTGCTAACCTATAACTAGAAAAACATCATGCAGCTCAGTATTAAACAGCAGTAAAAATATGGCCAGTGGAAAACAGAATGAAAACAAGCACATTGCATTTCAGTTAAAAAACATAGAGAAATCTTTATGTTGGATTCTTTATTTCTATCTGCATTTTCCTGGTTTTAATCCCATTCAGATAATGTTGCAAATGCATATTCAAAACAAGCAAGATGAGAATTGTGGAAAAAAAAAAAAAAAAAGCAAAAACAGTAAGTAGACATATATTTGAAGACAATTGTTTTTGTTAAGGAATCCATTGTGTTTTCTTCCCTTGAAACTAGAAAACTTTTATTCTATTTTTGGCTCTAAGCAAAGTAACCTTACAATGTGGCATAGAAACATAAAAGTGCAGAATTGTCTGAAGAGCTATATGCTAAATGAAAACCTTAATTTTCATCACAGTGATATAGTAGATTTACAAGCTTGATAATAGCTTCATTGGGAATTTGACTTTTGCTGGAAATTGGAGCTATAGCTTCCTCAATTTAAAAAGAAAAAGTAGTGTTAACTTCTGCAGTTAATTCTTAAATGTGGAATTTCCGTGATCTGAAGCAACATTAGAGAGTGGTCCTTAGAAAGTTATCTAATACCCACTTTCTCTTCACAGGCTTTTGAGGAAACTTAAATATAAAGACTATAGTTGTTACTTACCTGTGTAGTAAACTAAAATATGTGGTTATCACTGTTTGTACTCTTTACTGATTAAGACATCTGAAAGAATGATTCTGACTACTGGATCAACTAATATTTATTTTATTGTTGATTTGTAACTTCTATTACTAAACAGGAGCCCAGGTGACCTTTTTTCTCTTTTTTTTTCCTTAGAAATTGCTTTCTCAAATGAAAAGAGATAAAAAATAGACCAAGTAAGATACCAGTGAAAGGAAATACAAATAGAAACGGAAAAGGAAAGGTAAGGCGTATCTGAGTTTAAGGATTTCATACTGGATAACTCTGGTGTCATCAGCTCAAGCCCCCAGGTACAGCAGGAAATGGTACCTTAAGAAAATTTAGACAAATCTGATCTAACTACAAGGAAGAAAGAAAGAATTAGGTTTAGAAAAGTCAGAGCTTGTCACAGTATATGGCAAACTTTCTGTGGAGGGCTGCCACAAAAGAGACAATTAAAGTCTTTTCTGTATAAAGAGGAATAAGACAACAATTAATGCCACCACAAAATTTTTGGTTAGACAAAAGGAAAAAAATAAGAACAAAATTAAGTCTAGTAAACAGTGCAGTAGACTTTAATGGGAAGCTGGTGCCATTTTAATCATTTGAGTTGTATTTTAAAAACACGTTAATATATGTCATGAGAGTTTTTACTGCAGTGTCTGTTATGGTCTGGGTGAATTTTCACTGTCAGTTCCAAGTTTATTTTGTATGATTCTGTTTACAAGCTGACAAAGTTCTACTTTTAAACTAATTACATTTTTTACTATTTCAGAAGATGACTAGGAATCTAATTTTCAGCAGAAATGTATTCAAGATTGTCTGTTATCGGCTCCTCTTTAAGAAACTATGATCTCTTAAAGTCTTCCAGTGAGTCAGAATATCCGTTCTTGTGACTATTCTAATGACATTCTCGTTTACTCACTGATGTTTGAATGAGCTGTCTTGAGCACAGGTTAATGGAAAACGTGTTCTCACCAGCGCTTTGTACAATCAAAATTATACTTTCCAGTTTCTACAACAGCTCTTGAATCTGATTGACACTAACAACCTGTTTGGCTGATTCACTGTCTCACTACAAAGGGACTCGCGTTAATTGCAGGCTCCATGCAGCAAGTGTGCTGTCATGTCTGGGATAGATGCAGGCACCTTTCTTGGATTTAAGTCAAAGAAAGAAATAAAAAAGTTTGTAAGCCAGAATTCACTTCTTTCTGATCACATGGTACAATCAGATCATTCTTTACTTCTTTATTTCCTCCTGATGAACTCTCAATGCATACAAGAAGTCTTGATACAGTGTTCATTTCATCTTGCTCTAAAAGTTACATGGTCTGTTTGTTTTACATCCATTTGTAGTCATTAAAGAAAGTGAGATTATACCAACTCAACAGTAACTCTTTTGTGCAGTTGCGGTAACTTGTCTTTACAATGAATATAGAGGAAACCTAAATGTCTCATTTACACAGCTTTCAGCAGCTTTAGATATCTACTGTGAGGGAGTTTGCAGAGTTTCCTCTTGGTAATGTGGTTTGAGGAAAAACAGTTGATAGGATAGTAGCTAAGTGTAGACAGCATGTGTGAACGGAATATCTAAACCTGCCTACTCTGAAAGCCTTATTGACCAAAACCTGGTAATAATATGAGGAAAACAATGGTGATTTAAAACCTCCATCAAATTAAACAGCAATGAGGGGGTTACCCAGAGACTTTTTAAACAAGGATGACATATATTGCGGAGAAGTTTAGACTGATTATCAGCAGCTGTCTGAGGGGCTCTATCTTCACTGGCAGTGCTCCTGGGACACCCTCAAATCTGCCCAGGTTGAGCAGCATGGCTGGTACCCAGCAGTGTGCTGAGAGTACTCATGGACCCTACTATAGGGTCTAAGGACACTTCCTGGGGTTCATCATTGCTGGTGAGTGCATCAGAAATGTGTTAGCAGGAGTTGGAGGGGGGGCGGCGCACTAAGCTGAGGCAGCATATCTTTTGCAGGAGGAGTGTGTGCCTAAGGAGCCCCTACAGCTGTGAAAGAGGGTGAGCTTGTTCCTGTGAGCATGTGTATAGGTGTAAAAGCATTAGAACTTTTGGACATTAGGTACAGAGGAGCAGTCTAAAGGCCTCAAGGGACACTGACAGGCCTTACTCACTGCAGGTGCTGGGGAGTACCACTCAGCTCCCAGCCTGCCTTCCCTTGCAGAACAGCTCTACTTTTGCTGTTTCCTGACAGGTAGGTGGAATTTGTAGACACTTATTAACTTTTGGTATGTGTCTAGTGCATAGTTTAGCTGTTTTGTTGGTTATATTGATCCTGAACATGTAGCTCATGGATTACCGTTAATTATGACACTAATCAATAAACTACTTTGATGCTGATTTGATATAAACCATGAGATGCAAGCAGTTTTTCCCTGCAGCAAGAAGGAAAATAAAATTCAAACTAGGCACATGGGTTTGCATACTCTATTATTGAATTTAATCTCCTAATTATTATTCTGGACTTCAAGGTCGTCTGATTGGATTACTGGGGGGAGCATGGAAGGGAGAGGAAAGTCTTTGTATGCAGTAACAATGCCTCACAAGTTTTGTCATTGTTAGATTGTATTAGAAATTATATTAGTGGAAAAAAAAAAAAAAAAGAAAAAAAAAAAAAAAGAAAAAGCAAGAAAAGTAAAACTTATAATCTCCTACAGCCTTCCACCTCTACCCCAAGGTAAGCATAATATCCTGTCTTCACACAAATGCTTTATATTATCAGCTGCCTTTATTTTATTAGCTATCTATTACCATAACAAATTATTTATTGAAATAAAAATAAAATATATCATATTTCCTTTTTTAAAAAAGTTATCCATCAAAAGAAGGCACTGTATCCAGCTGTATTCAGCTATCATAACACCATAATATTTACCAAGGGATAACGTTTTCCTCTGTCTTATCTCATTTTACTTGCAGCCCTTCTGGATTAAAAAAGCAAACCATAATGCTCCTTTTGTTTGTCTCAGTAGCTCATCTTTTTATTAATCTGTACATCTTGATCACAAGACTTAATGCCATGTACTGATTTTTTGGCATATTTTTAGCAAAATTTCAAATTTCATCAAATCAAATAAAGAATCAAGACTGCACTTTACATCATTCAAGGAAAGGGAAAGGGAAAGGGAAAGGGAAAGGGAAAGGGAAAGGGAAAGGGAAAGGGAAAG
>JASSUY010009762.1:26002-39604 GCA_032466535.1 Forpus xanthops | reverse complement strand
GCCCACCCGCTCGGCCCCATGCTCCGGGGCGAGCAGGCGGCTCCTCTCGCGAGACGCGGCGTGGGGCGGGCCCGGTTGCCGTGGCGGAGCTCGCGGTCGGGAGCAGCCCCCGCCGCTGCCGGGGCGTCCCTCCCTCGGCGGCACTCCGCGTATGGAGGTAACTGCCGCAGCCACGGGGACCGGCGGGCAGCGCACCGCGAGGGCTTTGTTTGCCTCCGGGCGGCTGCGGGGCCGCCGAGAGCTCTGCCGAAGCGCGGCCGGGAGCGGCGGGACCTGCCCGGTACCGCAGAGGGGTCACTACGGCGGGCGGTGGGCTCAGGACGAGGCGGTGGTGAAGTGCCCTTCGTGTTCAGGCGCCTCGTCACTCAGCGGTGTGTTTCTGTAGAGAGCGAGCGGGCGCTGCGCCGGGTACCAACATCCCTTCGTCTTCCCGCTGTTGTCTGGACGCTGACATCAGTGTTTCCCCGTTCAGGTTCACTTTGTAGGGAGTAAGGGTTGGGTTTGTTTAGGGTATTGACACGCTGCAGTGATTGAGCCTGAGTGCAGACAGCATCCAGCGGGAGTGGTGGTCCGTGTACTGGAGCAAACTTTGCCGTAGCGGTGCTCGAGTTCAGCGTTTCAGGACACTGCTGCTCTGCTCTCGTGCGCTTCCTGTAACGTGAATCGTTCCGTGCTTTCGCGGGTCCTGATACCGCTTCATTTTCCATTTAGAGGTGTTGAATAAGAGGATCACAAAGTCCAGAATAGAGTGATATTGTGTTGACTCCTCTGTGTTTAAACGGTGGGGTTTTTCTCATCCTTTAGCGAGAGATCTGAAACATTTGCTGCAGGAGAACTTGTGCTGTTCCAAAGCAAACTTACCGTTGTTCTTTTCATGCAGAAATACAGCAGGAATACAGTGTTTTTTTGTGTAGGCTGGCACTATGCACCCAGGGAGGCTGTTGTATTTCATTCCGGGTTGTAGCATGGCACTGGTGCCAATATCACCTGCGGCTGTCTCCTGCCTGTGCACTGTTCGGAGAGTTCCTTGTCCTGCTTGTACCATGTCTGTCTTAGGAGTAATTATATTTTCTGCTTGGTGCCCATGTGAGGGTTCGTGAAGTTTTGCTGCCGATACAAAGGGGTAATTTTGCATTAGCACTGTTGCAGTAGTTCTTCAATTGATCGTAGCTCGGTACATTTAGGGTTGTATTTCTTGTCTCCCTGGCGTATGCACTAATGAAAATACAGTGTGAACTGCGGTTTTCAGCTACATCAGTGGTGTGTAACCCCATTTTCCATGCTTTTAGGCCTGTGTCGGACATGTTTCACGTGAGAATTCCATAGGCCTAAACACTAGACATTAAGTTAAAAAAAAGTGAGAGAATAAGACGCACAAAACACCCGATCATGTTCAAAACAAGATTCCTTCCCCAAGTAACCTTCCCTGGAAATAGATAGGCTTTGTCTTTAGCAGTTACACTGATTTATCCTGGAATTGTACTCTCAGCTCTTTTCATTTCTTAGATTTAATCACACGGGGTTCAGGTTTACCCTAATTCCTGTCTCATAAATTAAGAGGAAATTGAGATGTCAGAAGTTTTGGTATAATATATAGTGGAGGCTGAGTTAACTGCCTCCATTCTTCAGCAATGAAGTGTATGTGCTTTGTGATGAAAGTTCTCTTTTCCCACTTTCAGCTAGTCCGTAACAAGAATTGTTGTCAGTGTCTGATAATAAACATTGCCATGTAAGTCTCAAGAAGTGGTTTCTCCTTTTTTACAGCAATTCTTATCCTGCTTAGGAGCCAGAGCTGCTGTGTCAGAATCCTTCATTATGAACTTTAGCAAAAGTTGTGCACCTGAGAAGATGTCCAGTACAGACCCCCTAGCAACTGCAGATAAAAAGTAAGTACTTTTGTCCCCGTACACACACACACACAGAGCTACCATTACCGGGTTGTAATCTGCAGCTTCATTAGTAGGATCTTGTTTTGATAAAATAGCTTTGTTATTGAAACAGTCTGAAGCGACCTCTTAGAAAAGCTAACACCAACACCAGTGAATTTGAACATAAAGGGAGGAAATAGCTCTGAAGCTTTTCATTAAGTTAATCAGCACTTGGTTTGGACTGGTTCTGTAGAGATAAAACCCCACATAGAAATTCCTTAATGCTTCTCCAGCTATGCAAACGTATTTGTCAAGTATATAGCAAATGACTCCCTTGTACATGTAGGGCAGCTACTGTAACGTAAGACACTGCATGGAGCTTATGTATGAAAATGCGTTACATTTTGAGAATACTCTGCATGCTTTAATATGTTGTATGTACTGCTTTGGAACCACCTTGGTTTTTATCAGTACCATGGGATATTAAATGGTAATTGTACTAATTTTCTGAACTGTAATATTATCCACTTAAAAGTTGGATCTGATTCTGAATTGCAAACATGCATTCAGTGTGATTTAAAATCCTAACTCCCAAACATCTAACTAACCACGCCTACACTGTCATCAAAACCTTAACTAAAACCAGGCACAGGCAGCTCTTGCTGGACTATCATGGTTGCTGTGCTTGTGCAATAGAATCCAGCAAATGGTATTCAAAAGCTTTGTTAAGCAATTCGGCATAGATTTTGAATTATGCCACCTCATAAACAAGTTGGTGTTTTTAAATAAATCCACAAAGTAGGAAAAAAGTCCATTTGTTTCTTACTGCACACTGCTTGTCTGCTGGAAATGCAAGGAATGTGATAAAAGATACATCTACAAGACAGCTGTGACTTACCACACTTGTGGAAGGTGCAGTATATGAATAGGAACTAAATCACTGAATTCCAATGTAGGAGATGTATAAGAGGTGCATATAACTGCACTTCAGCTGCATGAGGATGGAAGACTGTAATTTTTGCTACCTATTTATTTTCTAGGAGACAGTATCAATGCACAATGCTTCAAGAATGCGTATGGTTGTATGTTAATTGAGGTTTACCTAAACTTTAAGTAATACCTTTCTTCTCTACACAAGGGGCTAGCCCCAAACCATTCATGCTTGCCTGCAATTAGTGTTGCTCAAGCCTTTTCTCATGTTTAACAATTGCCATATAATGACATGTGTTTTCTTTTAGTCTTAATGACCTAATCAGTAAAATGTATTTTGCATAATTGGTGGGTTTGGATAGATCAGCAGTGTTTGCTCACACCGTATGATACAGCGTTCTCTTGGCTGTTGTCCCTAGTACCATAACCCGTTTAGTATTAAAGAACCTGAAAGGTATGATTCACTTGTCCAGGATTTCTGTAACAGGCCTTTGTTTTATTTATGACACATAGATCTTGTGAATCGTAGCTCTGAAGGTTCTGCACATCTTTCTGTCCTGTGCTAAATTCGCCTGTAATCTCTCTCAGTTGCTAAAGCATTGCAACGCTTCCTTTGGGAAGGGCGAGTCGTAGTAGTGTTGTCAGAATAGAATAGTTTACTGGCTGTTTGATAACAGATCCCAGTTTGATTGCTGCATAAAGTAACAAATGATGTCTCTTGAAAATTTAGTCTTACCGATACTAGATTTTATGGAGTTTGAGGCTGTTTCAGTATTCCTAGATCTTTCTGGAAAGAAGAAGTAGTTTCTGTTCCCCTGAGTATGTTCTTGAAAGTCAGGGAACTTGCAAGAGAAGCAATGATACCATTTTTCTGTATGAGACCTTTAGAAACACTAAAGGCAGCACAGCAGCAGAATTTTCAGGTAAAGAGGGATTGACGCTTTGGAGGGGAGTTCAGGTTGTATCGTTTACATTGGAGAAGGGATGGAGGAGCAGTTGTTTGAACAAATGATGTGTTTCTGATAATAACTAATGAAAAGGGCTGGGAGCAATAAGCTTGCTGCTAGTTTATATGTGCTTAAATTGTGTGGAAGTGTGTCATGTCTGGTCTAATGAAACTAAACTTTTGCTGCTTTATAATGGAAACGTATAGCCTGGAGCTGTACTTTTAATGGGAGGTGGGTTCTGGGTGTGTTTCTGTTGCAGAAAGTGCATCTCTGGGAGCAAGTTGTATTGCTCTGAGTGATTTGTTTTGACAAATGTTCCTCATACTGATACCACCGATTGAATTCCTCTGGTGCCAAGATGATTTTGTTGGAAAAAGGCTGTTGGTATTTTATGTTCTGAAACCTAGCCTAGAGCACATCTAATTGATCACAATCCTTGGAATATCAGTAGCTTTTCTTTCATATCGGACTGTGATGCCAGCAGGGTTAAACTGTTGGAGAAAAGACTACGAAGGGTCAGGTTTTCTGCACTGAATGGATGTGAGCAATCCAAGTGGTGCCAATGGAGCTCTGTCTGGGAACTGGGGAGGCTGCTTCATGTTCTCCACTTCCATCACTGCTTTTCTGCTTTTATCTGTGGTGGGTCACTTCACCCCTCTTTACCATGGGCATGCAGAGTGGACTGGCTTCCGTGTATTTGAACAGTACACAGCACATCACCTACAACCAAACAGATCCTTCCTCAGAACAAAACCAGTCACTACAACTTAAAAACAGAAGAAGGTGTCTGAGCTCAGCGTGTGCATTCCTGGCATAGCCGAGCTGTCCTGCTGTGCAGCTCCAGACACTGACAGATGCTGTCTCATCACATGGTTACTCCCTTTCTACTGAAACTCAGTGAAGATGGAATGTTTGGTTTTCTTTTTAAACTGCAGGCTCTGTAGGATCTTGGAAAGAGGGGGAGTAATGGGAGTGTGTGTTGTGGTGCAAGCATGGAAGGAAATAGCAGTTAACGGAGCTGATGTCAAGTGCTCAGATCTCCTGAAGATACTCACATCTTTGAAAGACCCAGCCTCAGATCAGAAGGCAGCCTTACCTCTGGGAACAGTGGTATATATTTTACTTTTTTCACCTGGATTATGATGAGTGTAATGATATAGAATCATAGAATAGCTAGGGTTGGAAAGGACCTTAAGATCATGTAGTTCCAACCCCCCTGCCATGGGCAGGGACACCTCCCACTTAATATAAATTCACCATTTTTATTTGATTTCACAGAACCAAAACCATGTATCAGCTTCCATTTCTAGAGAAAATATAAAAGTTCTACGCTATCTTTTGACTGTTGTATATTGAACTGCTAAAAACACATGACACAAGTCAATGCTGTGATTGAGAATATAAAGTAATAGCATGATGGCATTTGTTTCATTAATGCTTTCAATCTGTCTGCTTTGCTGGCTTTCCCTTTTGTGTGTGGATATACATAATCCAGTCTGCTAGGAAGATTGCTTTAGAAAGGTCATGAGTTACTGCTTTTGACCTTGTTTGGAGGGAGTGTCTAAATGAACTATTGGAAGCACATGAGAAAATAAGTTTGCTTTAATTACTGCATTTGCTTTCAGCTGCTGGATACAGACTCTATAATCACAGCTGTACCAAGTGCAAGTCAATTTTCTCTCCTTTGCATTTATCAGTGTTTAAAATTGCTATACATTTCCATTTTAAAGAGAGAAAAAGTAAACATTACCTTGATAGGTGAATTAGTCCATGTGACGCAGAGGGTTTCAGAGCAGATTAAGTAGGCAGAGACACTCGTCTCGAGCTCTGTCTGTTTGGGGTTTTCTCTAGGAGCAGAAATTGTCCTACATATACCCTGTATCCAGCTGAATTGGAAACCTCAGGTGTATTTTGGTTGTTTTGTCACTGCCTTTACTGCTGTGCTGAAGAATGTCCTTGCTGTCACCAGGAGATGAAGATGAACCAGAGCGTTTTGATGGTCTTTCTCTCTTATACTGGTATGCTTAACCATTAGGTTCTGATGGCATTTTTCTAGTCTGTAATTGGGAAAAAGTACAGTAAAGGTAATTTAAAAGCTGTAGATTTTCTCAGCTTCTTTTCATTAGCAGTTGGAGTTTATAATTTAGATTTTTGTGTCAAATAATACTTATTCTGTGAAGGAAGGGTATTCTTCCAGTGATAAACCTAGGTAAATATTTTGTTTGTACACAAAAATGACTAATACACTGAAATACAGATCAGAAGAATATCAAGAGCTGTATATTCTGCTAAATCTCTGGAAGGTATGAAGCATAAAGCTATGAACTTCCTTGTGTATGCTGCTAAGAACTAATAGAAAATAGTATAAAAGCTTTCATTTTAATTGCCTTTAATAGACCATCTACACAAAATGATACTACCCCAATCTATTAGCATCGCAGGACTAATGTCAGAGCTTTGAGTTTAGTATATTTTAGTGTTTGTTACAGAGTTCAATTTTGTGGAGTCTTGCTGTTTATTTGATGGGTTGTCTTGCATTGTCTGTGTACTAAACCCTTCCTTACAAGTGGTTTTGCATGAGTTCTCAAGAAATGAGCCAGGACATTCGACTGTTTAATTCTAAAATCCATCTCATAAATTATATGGGATTAAAAGCTAACATCAGAAGTCAGCAAGAGGCAGTATGCTGAACAAATTTGGGGCACTTGAAGGTCCTTGTCTTTTATGTGATAAAGTTACTTTAAACCATGTGTATTGGAAGGATTTAATGTTTAGAGCATAAACGCAATCTGAGTGTTTTGTAAAGGTGTCTGTTCAAAGTGTCAGTTCTTTTAATTCTAAGTGCAAATTCACCATGATTTCACTGTTTCAGGGGTATCTTCTTCCTCTCCATTGTGAATTGGTAGTTTGTATATTCTCTGTATCCTCTTTGTCAGAATCCATTTTATGGTAGTTACAATGTGTCTTTTGAAAGTATTGCCTGTTACTTCTAGAAAGGTGGGTCCTTTCTTATTAAGTGTTCTGTGCCTAGATTAGATGGTGTTTATACAGTCATGTTACATGGTTGCATATAGGTAGGTTCTGTGATTCCTGGCGATCACTGAGCCTTAACATCTGAGGTTTGATCTTTTAACGCTTTACTGAAGTAAACTTCTGTGTGAGGTCGAAATAACATTTGTTCTTGCTTTTTTATTGTGTTAAAAGCCGCTATGTGAGAACTGCTGAGAGGATGGAAGAGCAAGGAACAGGAATAGCAAAAGGCAAGGCAGAGAAGAACAGAATAATTGTCTATTTTAAAGATCATTGTGCCTTAAGTTTTCAAAGGTGGATACAAATCAGGACAGACCTGTAAAGGGCATGACTAGTATGTTGCCTTTTAGCTTCAAAACAGTTTAAATTCATGGGATAATTGAATTGGCAGTAGTAGGTGTAGTTCAAAATACTCTGCTGTCGTAGGAGTAATCGCATCAACAAAGTTCTGTTAGAGGAATAGCAGATTTAAGGATTTATTCCTTTCAGACTCTAATGGAATAAAAGCAGTTTGGTTCACTTTTAGCCTTAGAAAGTGTACTCTATGTCTGTCCCATAGGGGCAAGGTCACGTGCAGTCTTGTCAATGCCCAAATGCACTAACTGGGTTTCATCAGTTTAGCCAGTGAAACAGGCAATTCAAGAGATACTGTGGTGAAGGTTGGTGTTTGAAGCATAGGTGTCCTGTTTCTGTGTTTCTAAGGATGAATTACTAGGTCTGTTCTTATGGATAGCGTTTCTAAAGGAAGGGCTAATTTTGCAAATACTTGGGAATTTGAGGTTGTAGAACAAATTCTTTCTTTTCATAGCAAGTGCTTATCCCTTGATAAAAAACTCATCCTGTTTCCTTACACAAAATAAAAAAGAATCATGGATGTTGTTCAGAAGCTGGATCTCCTGCCTGGTACTAGAATTTAGGAGCATTTGGACCTTCTAGAATTCTCTCTTCCCTCTGGTATGGCTCTGTTTAATGGCATGTACTGTGGGTTTGCAGAAATCCCCAGTTTCAGGCATGGAGTTCAGGCTGTGTGCTGGATTTGGTAGCATGGGAGGATTTGGGTCACTGTGTCCTCCACTTTGATCTTCTTTTCCCTCTGCTAATGATTTCTAGTTGTTCCATTTCACTTCAACATTATGCTCTAGAAAATGCAACTCACTACCTAATATAGACCAATACATAGGTCAAAGCAGAAAAACCTAAGTGGTGCTTCTGCTTTTTTCTGGAAGGGATCAGGTGAGTCTTCTCTGAAGTGAGAGGACAAAGGAGCTGGATAAAAGATACAGTTGGATTTTTTTTATTACTAATTCATCTAAATGTAAAGAAAAAATGGTAATGGATAGTCTGGATTTATAGGAATTCTTGACTTTTTGTGTTCTCAAAGCTGATGCTAATGGTGTCTCTGATGGAACTGTTAAGTGTAGGCTTCAAAACTCTTAATCCTTCCGTAATTCTTCAGCATTATCTACTACCTCCAGAATACTTGTCTGCCTTAGACAATTTCACCACAAAGTCCTGTGTTAGATATCTTAGAAATCATTTCTGTATACACTGTCCTCCCTGTGGTTTTGGTTTAATATTCAGTACCTGATCTAAGACGTTATGATGCAGGTTTTTTTGCAGTAAGGCTAAGCTGATCCAGATTGTGGGATTTTGTTTCTATGTAATTATAATTCTTTTATTATAGAGAAAGTGGAATTCATAATTCAGCCTGAAATGCTTTGGGGGAAGAGGAATTAGACTACATATACTTCGTTTTTACCTTGCCATCTAATATTTGCTGTGAGGAGATTGATTTTTCACCAGGGAAAGAGAGGATGCTGCAGAGGGATTTAATGGATTTTATTTTATTCCTTAGGACTATTATGGGCCCTCATGGAATCAATCGAGCTGTGCACCGCATTTCTTTTTCTGACTGTCAAAATGGATTAGGTAATCACATTCCACATTCTCTTGATTCAGGGTAAACCAAATATAAAAGCACCTGGTGAGGTTTTCCAGTTCATATTGTCATTAGTAGAAATTTAATTTATCTGGTTTTTATGGATTTGACTGTAAATCCATTCAGGACAGTAGGTGGAATAGCCAATTTCTTGCTTGCTTCATTTGTTTCTTCTACAGGAGTTAAAATTATTGGAGGTTATAGGGCACAAACAGCAGAAGATTATGGGATTTTCATAAAGAGAATTCTACCTGGAGGAGTCGCTGCTGTAGATAGTAAGTAATTTTAAAGGTTTTATTACAAGCACAATGCATATAAAAAGCTGTCAAAAGAAGTCATCTTTGTTTTACTTTGTGGATAAGGGTATTTAAAGTATGATTTAGACAGAGTTCATGATGCTTTGGCTTACTTTAAAATGAAGAAACAAAATTTGGACCCTTCATGGGAGAAGATTTTAGTACTGTCAGTTCTTGAAAACGTGTTCAGATCTAGAGTTGGCTGGCATGGATGCGATTGGCAATCTCAGCACTGCTAAATGAGCATTGGGATTCTGGCCTTTTAATTCCTAAAGGATAAGAGCAGTGTTTCCTTTCTAAAACTAGTGTATAGAACTAGGAATGTTATTTAAGTTCTGCTTATTTATGTTTTTAATGGTGGTTAAGATGTTCAGAAGAAATAATACTAGGCAGAATTTGCAGTAATAAACTTGTTAATACAGACTGTACTTCTGTCACAGGTCTGTATTATGAGGGTTTTGATATTCCAGCTGGCCTTGTGCACAATGATCATTTAAAATAGTCTAAATCTACTTCAAAAGTAATTGTTCCTAAGCTTGAGGTTTACAGAAGGTTAAAAATAAAAGGTTATAAAACATCTTATAGATATCTTTATGGATGTATAAAATGTTAATACATTTGTATGCGGTTACTTACATTTGTTAAGCATTGAAATATAAATTCTAGTCCCACAAGTGTAAATAATTCAAAGAGCTAAAGAACATTCATTTGCAGTGGCTATGCTGTGATTAGTGATTGGCAGAATCATAGAATAGTTAGGGTTGGAAAGGACCTTAAGATCATCCAGTTTCAACCCCCCTGCCATGAGCAGGGACACTTCCCACTAAACCATGTCATCCTCTGTTCAACCCAGCCTTGAACACCGCCAGGAATGGAGCATTCATAACTTCCCTGGGCAACCCATTCCAGTGCCTCACCACCCTTACAGTAAAGAATTTCTTCCTCAGATCCAATCTAAACTTCCCCTGCTTAAGTTTGAACCCGCTACCCCTTGTCCTCTCACCACAGCCCCTCATGAAGAGTCCCTCCCCAGCATCCTTATAGCCCCCCCTTCAGATACTGGAAGTCTGCTATATGGTCTCCACGCAGCCTTCCCTTCTCCAGGCTGAACAGCCCCAACTCTATCATCCTATCTTGATAAGGAAGATGCTCCAGTCCCCTGATCATCCTTGTGGCCCTCCTCTGAACTTGTTCCAACAGTTTCATGTCCTTTTTTGTTAGTTACTAGTCTTATCATAGTAACCTAGATTAATTAGGATCAGAACCTGATCTGCTATAAATAATAAGGTTGTACATTGTACAGTAAATGTGATGTTATTTATTGCATTAGGTCTCATAATATTGAAAGGAAAGACCCTCTTTTATTACCGTGATATGTTTACCATTTCCTACTGATTCATGCATTACTGTTGATCTCATTACAAGGCCGTTTGCTCACTGGCGACCTGATTTTGGATGTCAATGGAGAAAACTTAATTGGAGTAACCAATGAAAGGTATGTTTGTTCCAATTATTAAATGTTTATTGGATCTTGGAATATTATATGTGGATTTTTTTGACCATTACTGACCACTGATTTCATAGAGCACAGTGAGTATCTGTGCTCAATGTATCTGGGTTCAATTAGCAATTAATTTATCCTATAAATCTAATTCAGCAAAACTACATTGGAGTTGTTTTATAAGCTTTTATAATGACAAAATAAAATAGTTTCTTAATGGCACTATTACAGAATATATGTGAAAATAGTATTAAGATGCGTTGTTAAAATATTTGTATAGCTATCTGTTGGTTCAGTACTGGGGAATGTGAATGATGCAGCCAACAAGAGTCATTGTTAGTAATGAAGGAGAAACTGTCCAGGAAGCCTGTAGAGCATGTTGGATGGTTTCTGTAGCTGGATCACCAGGGGTCAGTGCAGCTTAGCTGAAAACATAGGTAAAAAATTCAAAGAGAACTTACAGTAAATATTGCTGAGGGAAGTACCTGAGCAGATGTTCTCCTCTGGTGCAGGCTGTTAATCCAGAAGGAATTCCAGGAATGCGGTAGGATGGACCAAGGAGAGATGAGAACAAAAGGGAAGGGGAAGAGAGGGCAGTCCCACTTTATTCCTGGCACAGACTCACCACAGTTCTCCAATGCTTCATTTGGGTTATACTCCTGGCAAGCATTTCCCTCTGTATCTGGCAGCGAAAATGATAACTGCACTAACAGTTTGTCCACTCTCCTGCTCTTTTAGCATTACTCACCATGTACTTCTTGCCAGCACCCTGGTGTATTTATTTGGCTTTTTTCCCCCTTCTAGGGCTGTTGACATCTTGCGAACAGCATCAGCGTCTAACCACATGTCTCTGCTGGTTGCTAGAGATGAAGAGGCTAAGTAAGAAAAGATAAAGCATTGCTTTAACCTCAAAGCTAATGAAAAGCCAGAGCTATATCTAAGGTTGGGAGGGTGCGGTGGCACATATTTTTCTTTCAGATTAGTTTAATCGCAAAATTGCACCACATGTCACATTTTTCTGTGTTAGGATTTGATATCAGTTCATTCTGAGACCATTTTGCATCAATTAAAGTAGCAAGCTCTGGCCAATTTCAGTTTAATGAAGAGAATTGAAATGTCATGTTAGCAGCTAATGCCATTAAAAATCATTTGCTGTGATAATTTTATTTCATACTTCTCACAAAGAATCGAGGAATCCGTTAGATCTACAGTGCCATCAGGCTGCATGATTTCAGCTGGTCTTGCCTCCTGAAAAAAGGCAGATCTAGGTATTGTTTCACCCCAGAAGTTTGCTTTTTAGTCTTTCATGAGCCCTTGAATTAGCTCGGGTAAGTAGGTTAAACTGCTCAGTGCAGTAGGTAGTCTAAAACGCATCCATTGTAAGGATATCTATGTTACATATTGCTCTGATCTTACCCTTTAAAGTTAAGCACATAAAGCAATATTGGCAGTGAATCATCCGAAATGGCAGGATCCAGGTCTCCATCCCCTCAAATCTCTGGAGGAGATGGCTGTTATGTAACCACGTTTGATAATCATTGCAAGAGTACCTGCTGTTGTTTGCCTTTCCTGGGATGTTCCATTTACAGAATAATCTCTCCATAAAGGAATTTTCTCTAAATTCCTTTAGCGTTTTGCCCAATTTAAGCTTCTTCTTTTTGCACTCGTATGTTTTGTATTTGCCAGACATTTAAATCCCTCTGTAACCTCTGACCTCTCATTTTTTCAGCCTGCCTAGATATATGTGAGGTCCACTCTTAATCTGCTTTTATCTCAAGCATACTGACCTAGTTCCTCCAAAGTCCTTGAATAATTAAAATCTCTCAGCCCTTCTCCTGTTCTGGTGTATGCCCAATGGCCTGTGCAGAAGGTGTCACTACACTCAGTCCTCGCTCAGACACCTGTGGATTAATTTCTTGTAACTGTAAATCCTGTGCTGAAAGCTTGTTTGATTTACACTCAACTGTGTTTATGGGTGTTCCCTGCCTCTGGCATTAGTTAATAAATTTTGTGTTGGATGCATCCAGCAGATATGAGCAGCCCTCTGCAGTCATTGGAATTACTTGAGAATTATGTTCCCAGCAATCAGTTACTTTACGTTCTCTAATTCTGCAATATTAATTTGCTGATATTTCTGGCTCCCATCATTCTTTATTACCTCTTTTTTTTCTAATCTATTATCACTGAGGTAATCAGAGCTCAGATTATAAATTTCTCTAAATTAGGCTGCACCCAGATTAACCAGGAGGGTTTGTTTCCTCTTCAATCCATGCGGTACAGGATGCACGCCTTTGGCACTGCCTTGCCCATTTGTTACAATATGATTGCTTTCAGCAAAGAACTTCTCCTTTTGTTCTTTATTACATCCAGCAGTGCCTCTAACCAAGAATTTCCCTTTATTTCATCAGTTGGGGATGTAAAAACAGGTTTCATAATGAAAGAGATAAGCAAAGCTCAGGTGCGTACAGTATTTAATATGTAATAAGACCTACCTCAGACTGTTTATTTCTGAGGGAGCTGAAGAGAAGTTAAAAAATTGCATCTGTTTTACTCATTCTTGAATAACCAATGAGTATATATTTTCTGTCTTCTTTTTTTTGAGGTGCCACGTATTTGTTTGACAGCCTCTGCTGGGTTCTTGTTCGATATAGTTAACCTAAAAGCATTCTTTAAACATACTCATATGCTGTAGGTATATTATATGATTGCTTCTAATAGTAATAACTTGGTTTGGACCTAAATGTATCACTGTCCTATTATCTGTTGTTGACTTAAACTAGAAGTTTTAAAAGTTTTGAAATCGAGGTAACAAGAGGTAATAAGTAAGCTTTTCTACCAATAGTCCATTTCATGCTGTCATGGGTTCAGCAGCAGCAGTCATTTGGATGCGGGGTCGGGGCTGGGCCTTTGAGCTCCAAGAAGAACTGTCGTGGTTTCAGGTGTAAATCAATCTGCCTGCCCACTCACTCCTCCCATCCCAACCTTCTTTCCCCCCCCACTTCACGGGGGGGGGTGGGAAGGAACCGAAAGAATGCAACTCCTATGGGTTGAGATAAGGACCGTTCAGTAACTAAGGTATAACACAAATCAC
>JASSUY010009762.1:0-21163 GCA_032466535.1 Forpus xanthops | reverse complement strand
CCCCCTTCAGATACTGGAAGGCTGCTATGAGGTCTCCACGCAGCCTTCTCTTCTCCAGACTGAACAGCCTCAACTTTCTCATCCTATCTTCAGAAGGGAGGTGCTCCAGTCCCCTGATCATCCTTGTGGCCCTCCTCTGGACTTGTTCCAACAGTTCTATGTCCTTTTTACATTGAGGACACCAGAACTGTACACAGTTCATTCCTTCAAAAAGAAAAAACAAAACCCAAACCCACAGTATTTGCCTTTTGAATGATGAGGAATAGAACATCCTTTAAAAAAATGTTTAAAGCATATATGGTATTTGGGAAAAAAGATTTTTCAAGAATAATGTAGAATGTTACTAACAGGATAGTGTACAATGTGTTGAAACTCTTAATTTTAATTTTAGGTCTGAAAGTTTTTGGGAGATAGCTTTTATTAGGCAAAAAAATAGTCCCAGTTATTCAGAGAGTCTGCAGCGTCCTTCCAGCCTCTTAACATCTTCTATAGCATATGAAGACCAACAGGCTGCACTACCTAGTTCTCTTGCATCTCCTAACGGGAAGCTTGTTTCAACGTTCATTCCAAATACAGTGAGTATACATACTACTCCTCTTTGTATAAAGTGAGGAAATTGTTGGTTTTCCTAATTTCATTGGAATTTCAGTATAGGGTTGTTTTAACTCAGTTTCCATCCTAGGAAAAAAATGACTGGCTCTTTTCCCTGGCAGTCATCGAGACTTTTACAGAAAACATGTTGTGTAACTGTAGAGTAAAGCACACTGATGAGAGGATTAAGGGTATTAATTGACTAGTGGTAACCAAACAAATCAAATAAAATAAGCATCAACTGTGTTCTTAGATGCAAAGTTCTCACTTTGGAGGAGTAAATTTTCAGAATTAGGTGTTACATATTGTTATATATTTCAGAGATAAAGTACTCTCTGATCACATATGTGAGTACAATCATAGAATCATAGAATAGTTAGGGTTGGAAAGGACCTTAAGATCATCTATTTCCATCCCTCCTGCCATGGGCAGAGGGACACTAAACCATGCCACCCAAGGCTATGTCCAACCTGGCCTTGAACACCACCAGGGATGGAGCATTCACAGCTTCCCTGAGAAACCCATCCTAGTGTCTCATTACCCTTACAGCAAAGAACTTCTTGCTTATATCCGATCTAAACATCCTCTGTTTAACAGTACGAGCATACAAGTTACACTTCCTCCATGATTTTTTTTTACTTAAAAATCAATGTTCTGATTTATTCCCTTTCTTTCAGCTAAGCAGCAATTGTTTAAATTCATAGAGCTCGTTGTTAGTGTAAAGAAATAATGTTGGCCATAAGAACTAAGACTTAAAAAACTCATTTCAATTAAAAGAAAAGTATTCATTCTTTGTATTTTTAAAACTAATGGTTTTGAACAAGAAGAGATAAATACTTCATGTCAAACATAGGGTCAGAGCAGGTGATTCTCAGTTGTTCTTCCATTTGTACTTAAATTTCTTGCACATTTTTCTTTCCTGTTCGAGGTATAAACATGGAAACAGGTTGCCTAGAGAAACTGTGCTGTCTTAAGATGTGAAGATATTCAAAACCAAACTAAGGCTTTGATAAGGCCCTGATCTAACTTTATTGAACAGCATTCCTTCTCACCTCCCAACCTCCCTATCCATTCCATTTTCTCCTAGGGCTGTTTTGATCTCTCCAGCCCTATTTCTCGCCGAGTCTTGCTTCCTCTCCCTCTCATTTACATTAATGTGTATTTCTAGTTTGCCTTGTGATCTGCTTTAGAAATGGTATTGTATGACTTTTGCTTTTCTTTTCATAGATCCAGACTGGAGTCATGACAGGAGAGCAGTCTCCAATTACTTCTCTAGACAGCAATCCTACTGATGTGTCTGCCACTGGTAAAGGCTGATTTAATTCGCTGCCACCCTTTTTTCCTTCAGTAACTACCATAGAGAAAATAGTACAGAGTGAGACTCAGTAGTCTTTAAAAAGGGAATATTGCACTGGGTTTATAGTACTAAATAAAGGACTGAGATCAATGGATTGTTTAGCAGCTTCTGACAAATACAACTTACGTTGTCTTTAACAAACAGCTGAAACCAAATGAGTGATCACAATGTTTGCTATACAGCAGTAATGATAATATACTCAGCAGAAACCAGATAATGAAGACTTACATATAGATCAAGATTAGGTTGCCATAGAAACTGTGCTTTCTTGATCTGATGAGATTCTGGGGATGTATACTGATTGTGCTCTTCTTTTTTGATCAGGGCAGCATACTGGAAGTATAATAACATGCAGACCTCTTTAACAGTTCTTCGATTAATATTAAATACAATACATATTTGTGTATTTAAGAGTCATGACATTTAGACAAAGACAATAGTCACTTTGGTTATATAGGTTAAAAAAACAGCAACACTGAAGAGAAATAGAGATTGTAGAAATTGGTCAGAACCAAGGCTGAGCTGAACAAATTGTAATTCCTTCAGGAAACAAATATGTGTTGTATTTACAAGCAGTGAAAATGCAGTACTCTGATACAATAATGAATCTCAATTGATACCATAATAGACCTGATTCTGTTCTGTATTTCTGTATGAAGACCTGAACTGTATTCTTTAACTTCAGGCAGTAGCATGTAAGCATAACCTGTGTTTCTGATACAGAGAAGAGGAAGGACAAACATGCAGCATCTGATTGATTCTAGATGTTAGTTAAATTGCACCTGCATTTATCATGTCACATATTAGATATCCTAATTTAAAATGAAACAGTCTCCATATTGCACATTTGAGCAGTTGGCTTCCTTCCTTGAAGGGTGAGCTGACAGAATGTGAGCTTTTAAAGCTGAAAAGGTGGTCCTGTAGAATCCACCTGGAGCTTAATGATCACACGTTTATTTCACACTGATCATGAAAAGCACCACAACTAAATCAGAGGAACAAGACAAAAGGCAATTTTTTAAATGTATTCAGAATATGAGGCTCTGGGTTAACGTAAAGCAATACACAGGAGCATCAGTGTTGCTTAAAAAGACCAAGAAGGCCACAGTTCTTTATCATATCTGAACAGCTTAGCTAGTAGAGTGGAAAGCAGGAGTACTGCAGCTCGTGTTTGTGCTGTTTCTTGTCATTTTAAATTTCAGTCTTGCTGAACAGCACATCCTTATATGCTCTCTCCTGCTGCCCTTTTTCAAGGGTAAACTTTCAAAGATAACCTTGAAAAATCAAAGTAGCTCTTAGGTGATTATTTTTTTCTTAGTGCTGTAAGAAAAATCAGCGTAGTTTGAGAAATTCTTGCACAAACTTATACACAAGACTGTTTCATTCTGAGCTGAAAGGACGTGCGCCAATTCAGCTGAGGTTCTAGCTCACTGTCTTCAGAATTTAATATAGCATGTGAGAGGTGTTAGTGTCAGAGATTTTCAAGATGTTTTGGTTTATGCTTTTGGCAAAGAAGGAGAATGTAAATCACTTTGAGCTTGGAAACAGATAGCTGTGAAAGTGGGAAAAAAATTCGGTGAGATTCCTTCTGTTCCTTTGGAGAGAATCTCAACCTGCAAGAGCCTTTCGTTACCTCAGATGCTGGTTTTGTTTTCAGTACCACTCTAGTTCATTAATGAAATAATTAACATGCACGTTATGTTTATACATAATGAACGAAAATGAGTATTCTGTTTTCTTCTGGAAAAAACAAGGTGATAAATTTGTTCTATTTACACACATTTACAGCCACAGGAAACTGGTAGTTAACTGCTCCTTTTGCCTACTGTCTGTGATCAAAAGCTTCCAAAGGTTCCTGCTTCTCTGGTGTATCCATAGGTGTGTTTGAAACATGGCAAATCTGTGGCACACACACACACAAAGAAATCAGTTACTCTGAAATCTTGCATGTGAATTGCTTGGTGCTGCTAACTTCTTTTCCTTTCCTCAGCTTAAACATTTGTGTATGTTGGAAATAAAATAGATGCACCATGAGTTGTTAATGCAACTAGCTACAGCTATGCAGTCTGTAAGGACAGGAGAAGGGGGGATGATGGATGATGGCTTAATGAATGATAGCTCTTGTAAAAAGAGTTCCTTCACAGAAAGAAAATCCTGGAATTCAGTCTAAGCTGCAGCCCTTAGTTGGCAACATGTCATTCCCTCTCTTTCCACAGCGCTTTCCAGATCACTAGACATGCTTTTGGGAACTGTTGATTATGCCAAGGGTGTGTCTTGAAGGTCTTTCTCAGAATTCACAAGTGTGTTTCCCCTTCTGTTTCCAGAGTAACTGTGTATCTCTGAGAGAAGAGAAAATACCACAAGTATAAGCCATATGCTTGATGTATCAATCAAAGTTATTCTGGTTTCTTTCTGCTAATTTGCTGCTTGTCACTTTTTGATGGGGAAAAGCTAGTTTTAAGTGATTGATACTCCGAATTTTTGTTTGCTACAATTATGTCCTTTAAGAAAAAAGTCAATCTAAATATTAACATTTATTTGTGGCAAATGGGCATTTAGCTGCCATCCTTTTGATAAGCAGATCTTCAGAACAAATCTTTCAAAGGAATAGTTCCAACTATATAATTCTTTAATGTTAATTATTCTCTGCTTAGTTACTGCCCCCAACCAGAATGATGATTATGAGCTGCAAGGAAGGAACTCTACTATTCGTCTCAAAGCAGAAAAGCTGGAGAGGGTAAATACTTGTAATCTCTTGAGTTTTCCTTTCTGTCCCTTCATGATGCATGTAAACCATCTGGAGCATATTTCTAGGCTGACAAAGTTTAAGGTATGAATTATACACCAAATTTTCTGATTGAATAGTTCTTTTAGGTTGCAAACTGATATTTCATTTTATGTATTGGGCAAATTGCTGGTTTTGTTAATCTAATTACTGAAACCTTCCGGGAATCTCAATGTCCCGCAGGATTTTTAAGGCAGTTATTAAGGACAAAGGGGTTTGCTTATTACACTCATCTGTATTCAAGGTTAAATAATATCTGAACATCTCTCAATTAGAAGGAAAAGTCACAGAGTGTCTCAGGAATAAAAGTGTTGTCAGTGAGAGTATACTATGAAACAAAGGCTCTTTGAAGTATAGCTCTTTAATTACTCCCCCTTGTCCCTGCAGTCATTATCCCCAGTCCTCTCTTTTTTTTCTCCAAATCAAGTTTTCTCCTTCCAGGCATTGAATTATCTTGGGATTCAGGCCACAGATGAACAGCAGCAAGCCCTAAGGCAGCAACTTCAGAAAGATTCTAAAGGAACAGTGTCTTTTGGAGGTAATAATTTGCTAATTACCATGGAAAAAAATGAAATGTGGGAATATAGAAATGATGATAGGTAATAACTATTAATACCTTCTGTGTCAAGATTGGGTTGCTACTGCAAATAAAATGATACTTTGAGGCTTTTTCTTATTCTCCTGTATGAAAATAAGCTTAGAATTCTGAAACTAAATAATTGGGAAGCAAATTTGTCTAATAAGAGCAGCCTGGAGAAAGTTGGGATTTGTGCTCACAAATCCCTACATTTTTGCCTTGACAATAGGTTAATTGTTCCAAAAATCACCCGGGACAGTATTCATGGTTAAAGAGACTTCTTGAAGGAGCTACACTGACAGATTATATAACTTCTTTAATTTGTGAGAAGCAAGAGCATACAGAAAGGCAGACCATCGTGATTTTTCTTCTAGTTAAGTCTAATTCTGATGGGAATGAGTCGCTTCTGTTGGTTATGACAATTTTGGTAGGTGATGATAACAATTTAAGACTATTTCTTATAAGCTGTGAGACATGATAGTTCTGATGCTAAAACTGATGGAAATTTCACTTTTCCCAAAGTTTTAGAAAACCAGTATCAAACACTGGTCTATAAAGATAACTTCTGTGCTTAACCACCCCAAAAAGACACTGGATTTTCAAATATCAAGAAAGATACTGGACTGTGAATTTCACACCACCTTTTGTTTTCTCCTTCACACCGTGATTCAGGGATATTTTATCCCAAGATCTTTGTTGAATGTTTTTATTCTGATTGTTACCATCATTACCAAATGTTTCTTTTCAGAGAGCTGTGTCTGATTTTCATGTTTTCCTTCAGAAATCTTATGGAGGGCAGACGCTGCATTTATAAAAGAGTAGCCTTACATGGTGGAATTAGTGTGTTGTATTTAGTGATACTGCTGCAAAACTCAACTTGTGAAAGACAGCAACAAAATGTAATCTGTTTTTTTTTAGATTTCATTGAAGTTTCAAAGAATCTGTTCACTATGCAATTGAATGCAACAGATGACGGCCAAAAATCTCCAACACCCGGAGTCAATGAAATTACCAGCTTCCTAGATTCACAGGTAAAGTATGTGCCTGCGCAGTGTTTCATTTTGGGAGGAGACTATTGGGGAGTTTCTTATATACAAGATTCCTCCAAATCTTGGACAGATATTTAGAACAGCTCCATATTATGATGTTCTTTAAGATAACCTAGTTCCTGTGAAGCTTTTTAAAGCAACCTACTTTGCAGAAAGCAATTCACGTAATTACGTTGTAATTTGCTGTAAGTATGGACAACAGTGATTTACTGAGGTTTCTTAATGGAATACATATTGCTACTACCTGTGTGAATGATAAATAATTATTGGGCCCAGTGATTTCCACAACTGCTATAGTGAAAATCACTTTCTTCTAGGGGTGACTTTAAGAAAGAGCATTTGCAGCATAGGAATAGTAAAATAAAATTATGTATTATTAAAATATTGAAGAAAACAGGGGCTGTTAGTGGTGTAATCCTGATACTTTAAAAAATATTATTAATCCTTTTTAACAGGAAAAATGTTTGTGGCTTTGGAAGATAATTTGGGCAGAAATTTTTCAAAACATTTTTAGTATTTTCAAAGCTTTAAATTGTTATAAAAATTAGATTTTCCTCTCATTTTACTAACAACCTTTTAAGCGAAGATGCTGAAGATTATGGAAGGCACAGTTAAAAACATGTTCTAACCTTTAGTATTTAAATATACACAGATTGTAACCTCTGATCCTTTGGAAGATGATGTGGAAAGACTTAAGAAAGAAAGAAATGATGCTTTAAAAGAAATGAGTAAATTAAAGGTAATACTTACTTTCCCTTTGCTTTGAATTACTCAGAAGTCTAATTTCTTTTTGAATGTATATAGTAGTTTACTATTTTTCTTTTGAATTTTATGTGCTATTTTTGATGAATACATAAAAAAGCAAAGCAAACAGCCCTAATGTTTGAAGATTGCTTACAGTATGTTTTTGGAGGCGGTGAATTTGATTTGTTATATTGAGTACTAGAGCGTTTTTTATCTGATTCACAGAGAAATGAGTCTAAGCAGACATTTAACAAAAGTGAATTTAGAGAAGTGGGTGATTTGCATAGCAATTTTATTTAGAAACATGTGATGCTGGGAACTGCAGTTTCTGAGCATCTGCTTTTACTTCTGAAAGAAGTCGGAACTGGAGGAGAGATTAATCTGTTTCAAAATTAATACATCTTTTCACAGACATTACAAAATGCATAAGACCCAAAGCCACAAATGCATTTGTTGTCTGTTAACAACTTGGGTTACAGCCATTGTCCTACGCTCCTTTATTTCCTTTTTCACAACCAGAAAGATAAAAAATCCTGGTGCAGTGTTAAATGTGTGTTTTACTTCCATCACAGAAATGTTCAGTGAATAATCCTGAAATGCCCAAGAAATTTGAACCGTTATCAATGAGCCCTCTGAAACACTGCCTTTTAGAGATGAAGATTTGGCTTTGTCACAGGTTCTATAAAAGCTGTTGATTATTACTTCCATCACAACTTTTTTAATAGGTGTGTTTCTGATTATACAGCATTAATAACAGGTTTACGTTGTGGCCTAGAAACATGCTACAAGGCAGTACATTGATAGAACTTCAGTGTTGCTACCTGTACTTGTGAAAAAGCTAATTGGGTTTTAGGAATAAAAACTCTCTGATTTCAGACCTGATTATCAATTATTTGTTTTTTTTTAACAGGAAAAATTATCTGAATCCATTAATTTAGAGAAACAGTTAACAGAGCAGCTACAGATTGTCAAGCAAGTATGTTGAAGTCTCTTTAAATACAAATTGTTCTCTTTTTTACTGTTACTTGTAAGAGAAGGAAGTATTTCTTTCTTGATTCTCATATGGACTATACCTTCCCAGTGATATCAACACAAAGTGGTTTTTTTTGTAACTACAAAGCTTTTGACTACAATTGGAGAATATTGATCTTTAAGTTTTTAGAGCAGTAATTCTCTGCTGTTGAGTTGAGGCTGAAAACTATAAGATAAGCTGGATCAGGTAAGTTACACAATAATGTAGTAGTACCTGTCTGGGCTTAAGTGTTCTTGAAGTGATTTTCCTGCTCTTAGGCAACAGTTTGCCTAACCAAACATTAACTACTTCATATGTCAGCCAGAGCTTTAAGTATGAAAATACAGACATTTGACAATTCTACCTGATATGTAGTGTTTTGTGAAGAATGTCTTGGTTATGTCTCCATACCTATCAATGAGAGAAGAAATCAGAGTTTTGCATGGAATTTAGTCTTCTTGTGTCTCTTTAAGGAAATTTCCAATTATATGTAAATCTCATGTAATTTGTAGCCTGGATTCAAAAGCAAGTTACTTTCCTGTTTCCTGCTTGTACTGAATATCATCCTCTTTTCTTTTTATGATCTTGCTGCCTTTCTGCTATTCTGTACTGCTGTATGTATTTCTTGTAGGTTTCTTATTGCTGTCTGTTCCATCAGATGCCATATGTAAAGATGCAAGATAGAGGTTAAAAATCTGTGTACTGTTATTAAGATCAGGTTTACATTTTTGCTCATGTGTGTAGACTTCTTCAGCACCTTCATTATCACCTTGACTATAAAAAGACAGTTTGAAAGCTTTTTCCATGAGTGTCGTGATGTTCCCTCAATACATTGTGGGACAGCAGGGAAATAAAATGGATTCTTTTTTGGATAAAAGTTAGCTGGAAGTGTATGCCAATAGCGCACCTCTTGTTTCCCTTCACTAATGGGTGTTCAGTCTGTTGCTCTAAACCAGAGCAGATGTTCAGTCTACCAGTCTAGACTAAAGCTAGTACAAAGTACAAACTCTAAATTGTAGACAGTGAGGACATCAGTCCTCAGCATCGAGTGTTTCACTTCACAGACCTGCTCTTACTGTGAAGGTGGACTTGCACAAAGGTGGTTTAAGATGCTCTAAGTGGCAGCAATGCCTGTTTTCTTCCACACGAGGTCCTCGAACTTTAATTTTTCTTTCAAGTGCTATCACTGGATGGTGTAGGTCAGCTTTGCGGCACAACTGTCCAGGGGATAAATACTCTGATTTTCTAGCAAGCATTTTAAGTGACTGCTGTTGAAAAGGTTCCACATAGTAAAATGAAAGAGAAATAATAAATTATAGGTAATTACAGCACTATTTTAGGAGATGCAAGAATGCCTTTAGTGAGAATTTTAGTTCTGTTTATACATGGTGCATTTTCAAGTGTTTTACATATATTTCTGGGGTTCAGAACCAGTGCTGATGCCGAGATTCATGGTAGTATAGGCTACTTGGAGTACAAAGAGGCTACTTGGAATACAAGTGGCTATTTGCCTCATGATGATGCATTCCTGCTGAAGTGAAATGAATTAATGGGTACTTTATTGAGACTGGTTAAAGTAAACGTACAAACTGGCTCAAGTATGTGCATAAGGTCTTCTGAATTCAATATAATTTTAAGCTTTTTCTTTTAAAATCACCGCTTTCCTGAAAAAGCAAGCTTCTAAATGAAGATACAGGCCACCATTCATGTCTTGGAGTATCTTGCATGGTTTTTCTATTGTCAACTAATTGTGAATTGCAGAGATTACATCTTAATTAGGACAGGCATACAAATATTCTGGTTAATGAACATGTTTTGTTAGTACCAATTCATTAAACAGTGCATGAATCAGTAGCTGAGAGCACAAACAAACTCTTAAGATTAGAAATAGTGCTAAATTTGAAATGAGGTAGTCATCATTTTCAGTGTTGATCTGTGAGAATTAAAATGTATTAATTGATACATTTTTACTTTAAGATTCTGATGTTGCACTGTCTTTGTGTCTTCCTTGAAATCGTATGGAAGTTGAAATTGGCACAAAGCATAGAAAGGTACTTTTGAGTATCTGAAGTCTTGTCAGCACCATGAATGTGAGAAATGTAATGATGTCTTCTATCTTCTGGGATGAGTTTGACTGTATTCACTGTGGCTGAAAATCCTGGGTCATAGCAACCTGAATGTTCTCTTACCTAGTAGAGCTTCTTCAGTGCATTTAGTTGTCACTGAATCACTTCAGCTGAACATAATAAATCTGAAAGGTTGTAAAGGTAGGATACTGTTTGTGGTATCCTATACTGCTGGTCTCGTATTTCATACAGCTGGTATTTGCTATTCTGTGCTTATGGTTTCTAAGGAGGAAAGAGGTGCTTTGAAGAGTAGGACTTGAATGGTTGCTGGTTTAGAAGCAATGTAAGATTTATTTCACCATGCCTGAAAGAAGTATTGGGTTTATTTATGTTTCATTAGCTTTTTTGTTTTAATACATAGTAAAGATACTCTGAAGTTCTTTTAAAGGATGTTTTCAGCATGTAATTTTGGTAAAGGTAATGAATAAACATACTTCAACTGTAACTACAATTTTTCATGTTGCTTAATAGAATATCTTTGTTCCAGTGTTTGTGGTGGCTGGAGTGCAACTTTGATAAACTCTTTTCCCAAAACTTTAATTTATCCAAGAAAGAAATAGAACCTGGCTTTCAAAGAAATCAGTACCTTGAAATTGATTCTGTAAGGATTCAGTTGCTCTCATCCAGGCTGCAGTTTCTTATTTGTTGTAGTGGCTTCATACCAGATTAGGACAAATGGTCCCATCAGGCATTTGTAGAGATGAAATATTAGCAGCTGCAGATTCCATTTCAGTTGCATCTTCTTTCATGCAAGCAGTTAAAGAGGACAAGAGAAGATGCTGCTGAAGCATGCTGTTATCCATCTGTTCTTCACTGGTGGGGGCCCCTCATCTGCATAAGAGTGAGCACCACCATGCCGGCCTCAGTAACTGTAGAGTGGGGAAGCCTGATGGTATCATTTCCTTTTGTGCCTCCCTGCTCTACAAACAGCTCTGGTTTGTCAGGAAATTTTGCTCATTCAGTTGTAGTGTGAATAATCGTTTCATTGTAATGTAAGAATTCATTGTTCATTAATTATTCCTTTAGGTCTTTCACTGTTGAAATCTGGTCATACTTAGTCTGCTATTACAGAGAAATTAATATTCAACAATTGGGTTTCCAAAAAAACAATGGAGGAGCGAAGGCAATTCTGGATTATAAGAGATTAAACCTTTATCTCAGGGAGGTCTCATTTCAAAATTAAGACCTCCCTTTTCATTACAGCAATTTTCCCATGACTTTTCTGATGCCAGTTGTTTTAAGTAATTCCTATGTGTGCATTTTTAAAATGACACCCTTTGTCAAGGCCTCTGTGTTCATTTACATTGGTCCAATTTAATATCAGACCATCTTTTCACTTTTGTCTCTGAGTCTTTTTCCCACCTCCAGCCTATTACTGAAGGATACCTTCACCGTGCCATCATCCTCTGTGTCAGTGGGCCCAGCTTTTCTTGCTGCTGAGTCACACCATTTCTTACAGCAGCAAGATAACGCCCTCTACCTAGGCAGTGATTTTGTCCTCTACCTTATAGATTCATGACTTCTCAGAAGCCCCTGCGTTCTCTGAATTGTTTCTAGGGAAAAGAACAGCAATGAGCAGCTTGCAGGAGGGCTGGACTGTTCCTGTGGTCTTTCATTGAGTGCTTTCAGTAATAGCCTTTTGCACTGCTTTTAGTGCTGTGCGGACAGAGAGCTGTCAAACAAACTGGATAACAGACAGAAATGCAGTGATGAGCTGTTGGGACAGCCTGTTTTTGCAGGTGGAGGTGCTCATCATGTAGAATAGGCTCATCTAATGCCTTGCGCTTCCAAAAGTAAAAAGAGGAAAAAAAGAAGTCATTATACTTGCTGTCAAATTGAAAGTTAAATATATCCTTATCACTTGTGTTCCTATAACAGAAACTTCTAAACTACATAACGCCAATGTGACGTGGATTCGCTAATGATGATGTTGTTTGCTGCATGTGTGATGACTTGTTTTATGCTTAATTTTCTAAGAGACCAGAATGACCCTGGCAATCATCCAAATCAGTATTATATTGCAAAACCTTTGTACGTATTAGGAAGATGATGGCCTATATATATGTCATTGAGATTAGTTTACTTATGTTTTAAATAACTATATATTATTTATTAAGACTAACAGTGCACAGGTTAAAAAGTCATAAAATCCGAGATTGGTAGATCATTTTACATTATGACAAAGTGTAGGAAAACCTGACTAGAAGGATGTTGCTTGCACAGCACAAATGCTTTTAAGTTAGGAAAGAATAGAATTAACCTGCCTTTGTAAGCTTCGCTGACCTCTCTGGACAGTTATATTATGGCACCTGTTAAACACTGACTTTTCTGCCACAAAAATAGGAAGATTTGGTCATTCACAGGTTTTTTCAGAAGCTGTGATTTCAACACTAGTTTCTAGACGGTTATTTCCTGCTTGTTACGGATTCATAGTGGTTTTACTTTTTTTCTCTCTGCCTATTTCTCATTAGTTCCATTCCCACCCAGGATATAGCTTTGATAATAAGATATAATAGGTAGACTAGGAGTAGAATATTCACCTGAGTATCCTTTGCTGAAGAACATGAAGAATTTTTAGCGCTGTGGATTTGTATATTTCAATTTATAACTTTAATGATTCAGAAAATTCATCAAAAGCTGAGGGAAGGATGGTTTATGGGGTTTGGTGTCAGTGAGCCTGAATGGCTGCACTTTTGATGAGCAGTTTGTTGTTTCCTAGTGTAAACTCATCTGTTCACCAGACCTTTAGTTTGACTTTCCAAATTTACAAAACAAAGTTAACTTGAATTAATACTCCATAGTAAAATGACCTGAGCTATATCCTTCTCAAAATCAGATTTTACTACATTAGCTGAGTTCAAGCCAACAGTTTTTAATATCCTGATTTTCCATGCATTATTTATATATAATTTTTATCTAACGCTCTTTTGTGATAATACAGGATAGCACTGTAAGAGCAGGAACTAAGCAGAGAAGTAGAAGCCAACACTTACTTGAGAATACTGTGGACTGAATATTTGCATTAGAACTCCACCTACGTGATGTGTGAACTCTGAATTGAGTGTGAATTCAGGCAATAATAATAAAATGAAGTAATGTCTCACTAAAGTGCTTTTTTAGCATGGAAATGATGGGCAGCTTAACAACATCAGGTGTGTTTCTACAAAACCTTTCATTCAATTTGCAGTAATCATAGCATTTGTCATTTAATTTATTAGGAAAAATCATCTCTGTCTGTAAATACCTGTTCTTTGTTTGCAAATATTACACTTAAAAATCAACAATTGAACAATTTAACCGTAAATATTAAAAGATAGCCCTAATGCAGCACTTTTCAGCTTAATCTTTTCTACTTGGTTAGCTGGAGTTGTAACTTCTCAATTAAATTCTATCATCTACAGGAAGCCAAGGCAGCCGTAGAAGAAACAAGAGCCCTGAGAAGTAGAATTCATCTTGCAGAAGCCGCACAAAGGCAGGCTCGGGGAATGGAAATGGACTATGAAGAAGTTATTCGCCTGTTGGAAGCTGAAATTGTAGAGCTGAAGGCTCAGCTCACCGATCATTCTGGCCAAAATAAAGTAAGCAAAGCAGCCACTGGTCGTAGTTACCATGGTTTCCCTGCTGTTGTCATGTATCTTGTTTTCATTTTCTTTTCATCTGCTTTTTCAAAGTAGGTCACTGTTTGTCTTGTATTATACAATAACTGGAATGATGCATAGTGAAGAGGGTAATGTGGAGCTTATTGTGTCTTCCTTTATCCATATATCTTTGGGCTGGAAGAATAGGAGTTGGAAGCATATGTGGGTCATAGGTCAACGTGGCACATCTCAAGCATTAAAGCATGGAATAGTTTCCAGTCTGCAGATTTATTATCTTTAAATACTATACATATATTTGTATGCTTTTGTATTTATGTAAAAGTGTCCTTCATATATATGTTTGTTAGGCAGATAATGACAGTGTAAGATCCAGTAGTCTTCTGAAGTAAATTTAGATTTAATCAAGATAAGAAGTTAGTGCTACTAACAGTATCCTGGAGAAAAAAAAACAAACCCAACCCACAACATTTTTAATTGAGCCTCATATTTTCAAACCACTTCATGTCCAGTGAGGCATTTCAGAACACACTAAGGAATAAAGTATTTGAGGCATTTCTAAGCTTTTCCTCGTAATTGCAGATCCATTTTCTACACAGTTGGCACAAGTGCAGACAGGTTGGTGTTTGTGTGTTTACCTTGTTTTCTTCATGGTAAGGGAATGTGCATATGAATTGATGAAGAAAACCTACTGAAACATTGTCTGATTTCATCATGAGATTTAATTCAGTATTTCAAGGTATCAAAAGCTAAAACTGAGCTCTGTGATATACAAGCTTGCCAAGAAGCAACAGTGAGTACATGTAGCTCCCAGGGAGGAATTCCTCTCATCTAATCCTGAGTGTGTGTGATGAGATGAATCACACTCTAGAAGTTCTTCTTTCTGGATGAGATGCCCCGTCTTTAGTGTCTGATATTTTTGAAGCACTGTTTGTTTTCTAGGACTTGACTAAATACCCGAATTTGAAGACATTCAGAGCATGTGGGTTGTTTTCTCAGAGATTTGGTTTTCAGATGCTAGCTTGAGTTCCTGAAATTCTGAATGAGCACTTGAATGTCTGAGTTGAGGTTTGATTCTGTGCACTTCTTATTCAAAAGAAGCAGTATCAAGTGGGTAGTGTACTCTAGGTAGTGTCAATTCCATAGTATGCTCTTTTTGATATAAAAGAATGGGGTCCCTGTGAGGACTTGCCAGCCACTTCTCCAATAGTGGCCAGTGAGTGCCGAAAAAAGGTGTTTTAATCCACAGGTTCTTTGACATTCAGAGTTATCATGATGTTGCTGCTTTGTACAGTGTATACAAACAGATGTGTCTACTCGTTTGCTTCAAGGAAAGATAATAAATGGGGTTTTGTGCATTTTTTCATAAGGATTTTATAGCAGATAGTGGGCTTTCAAAGATCACCTACGGGGATGTAAAAATTGATTTTTAATGGTAGTGATACTTTCTTAACTTTGGAGAGTGTTTTGGTGTAGATGATCTGTTCAGCAGCCAGCTTAGCTATACAGATATGCCCATATACAGACTTCATTCGTGGTCCCATTGCACAAACAGTGCCAGGGACTGAAGCTGAAACTTTGAGCCTCCAGAACTTGAGCTAATGAGGCTCCCATTCTCTGTAGCTTAAGTACAGAGAGATGCATAACAGTGATCAATAGGTTATACAAGTGCATGTAGAGAAATAGTAGGGGGTAATTTTCTCCAAGAGATGCCATAATTACTCAGTTGGCCAAAGGATGTACAGATGCAGACCAGCAGACTGAGTTTGTTCACCTACTGGCTATTTGCACTACCCTGCTGGCAGATACTGTCACCATTATCAGGTTGGTATTTTTGATCCATTCATGAATCTGTTGAAACTGAAGTTGCAGCTGTATCACTGGTGTTAGCTGCCGCTTTCAATTTACCTTTTTATCGTTTACCCAAACCTGTTGCAGTGTGGGAGCTCACGTATACCTGCCTCAGGAGCAGCTGTGTTTGTCAGGAACATAGAAAAGTGTGTGTTGAACACTTCAGACATCCATTTCCATTCACACCATGTGTCTATGTGAGTCTCAGGAGAAAATGGTTAGAATAAAAGCCTTAAAATATCTTTCCCAGGATAATATCCAAGACTTGAGAAAGAGGGTTACAGTGCTTGACTGCCAGCTGCGGAAATCGGAATCGGCTAGGAAGACCTTTGAGGTGGCTACTGAAAAACTACTCCAATTCGTGGAGGTAACTTTGCCTTTCATTTCTTGCAGTATTTTATTTGGAAGACTTTTGTGTCGATGTTTCTGAGGAATAGACAGAATAAACAGACTAAAACTAGTTTGCAGAGATCCCTTTATGGTTACAAATAAAGGTGGTACGTAAGTGTAGGAATTTACTTTGTTTTGCTATACTACACAAATTAAACTGATCAGGTAACTTTTTTTTTTCACCTAAATTGTCACAAACTCATAAATTTCTGAAGTTTCACAGAGGAAAAAGTAATATTTGATAATATTTTGAAACGTTATGGAGTGATGTTGTTATATTCACTTCATTTAAAGTGGCTATAATATTTTGGCTTTTACTTTTACTCATCTAGCTGGAAGAGGCTAGAGTCTTTAAATACAAATCAAATCCCCTTCACCCAAGTAGAACATCATATTATAAGGTATTAACTTTTTGACTGTGTTGGTTTGTAAACTGTTCGCTTCTTGATTATGGCCAACAGGTTGTGCATGAAATACTTTCAGATAACTCTACTCCCTCAACAGCTTTAAGGTAATGAAATGACATAGTTCTTAATACTGAACTAACAGAATTCATATTGAAAAACTCAGCCATTGTTTCAAACTCTCTACAAAACATCTTGTAACTATTTTTTCTCTGTCTTTTGCTGTATGCTTCTGAGTGTCGTTTTATTGGAAGAGAGGGAATGGCATGAATTATAAATGAGGCTTTCAGGATACAGCTTCATTAAAAACCTCAGCATTAAATTAAAGCAGTTAGTAATTACATAGCTATGGTTGTCTGGATGTTTCCATAAAGTAATTATAATGTGTTAAGGATTAGTTAAAATTGCAAGGAACCTTAATAGTGGGTTATAATTTTATTTTATTTTATTTTATTTTTAGGTTTGCCCAAGTGGTTTTGCATTATCCTTAATCCAGTAGCACATACATAAATCGAATACATATATATCAATTTCAGTTTTAAATATGGCTAACAGCATAGAAGAATCGGGTCCCCTAAAGCAGTGTCCCTTCTTAAATGTAAATATGAAAATCACTTTTAAGCAAGTTACTTTCCTGGCACCCATTAGTTCTTGACAATGGATTTTGAGTCATGAATGTTGTTTGAATTGAACTTTCCTAATACTGTTATTGTACAGACAGAACTTCTGAAACGAGCTCATCAGTTTGATAGTAGGAGTCTTTTTTGTTCATACAATGAGATCAAAACCGATCTAGAAACACAATTTGGCTTTATTAAAAGTAACCATTTCTTTTATAATCTTACAAATACATAGTAATTTTTGTTCACTTAGTGACAGAACATCAACACTGCCTGCTAAAGCACTTCTCGCACGGCTGGGAAGGACTGGACCTACTGTCACAACAGCTCTTGCAGCAGAAGCCAGAGACCTTGCCAAGTCCGTCCGTGCCATTTTGGAAGTAGACTGTGAGTGAGCATGTGTGTCTTTGTCTGCATGTATACACATACACATAAATACTTTGGTTTTTTCCATCAAATGTCCTGATTTAGCATCATGCTTGCCAACTGAGAGCAGTGTGTTTTAGTAGTCACCATGATTCAGTTTTTCTTTTTTCACTTTTGTTCTTCTGTTTCCTTTTCCTTTTGCACAGTCTCTTTACTTCTGTGTTCATCAACAGGCTTTTATCGAACAAAGACCTGATGAAAGTGTAGTAGTAGGAAGTTACTTTGATGCTGTTAGTATCATTCATCACTCTTCCAAATACAACATACAGAGGCCTTTCTGTAGTTCAGGGTCTAAACATTAGGAGGAAGAAGCGCAAGGTATTCTAGAGACTTGGGTTTCCTTGTCTCAAAAGACTTCACCTGAAAGTCATTGCTGGGAATATTTCCATTGATCTTGCTGGGCTTTCAACAGAAGTGGTGAATGCCGATTAAGTCAACAGGATTTTGGATTTTGAGCTTTGATAACTCAGTGCTTAAAACCACAGAGAGAGAGAGATCCTTCTTTCAAGACGGGAAGGATGCATCAGAATGAGAAGATTTTTCCAAATCCTTAGAAAAGCAGAGCATTATTGTTAAGGATTTTTTAATGTGAGTTTTGAAGTCAGGAAACGTCCTTGGGGAAATGAATCAGAAGATAGTTATTTTGATTTCAAATTGGATGTGAAATGGCAGAATAAATCATTGATAGTACCAGAGGACAGGGCAGGTTCGGTGTCAGTTCAGAATGTACCTTCATCAAGCTAATTAAAATATAAAGGTTTTCCAAAGGACATTTTTTCCTGGAAAATTTAAAGCAGAAAATGAATGCCAAAGTGAGGAATATGAAGATTTCCCCAGTCATGTGGAGTTAGCAGAATTTCCTGGCTGTAATGCTCTATTTTCATACAGACATGTTTACAAAACGTTATTCTGCTGAATTTATATGTATCAAAGTATCTAAATGAAGACTTTCTTGCTGCAGGGAGTGGATGCAGCCTGCAGCTTCATTTGGAGATACGTGTATATCCTCAGGTCGTTAACAAATCTGTTCCCATTGGTAAAAATTATGCTAGTTCATGAGCAGTTACTGTAATAAATGCATGCAGCTGCAAATCTAAAAAACAACTGTGACTATTTATATGATTCCCAGTTCAGATCATTGAAACAATTGTATATTTTGATTATATTCACCTGTAGTTGAGCAGAAATGTCAGTTCTAATCCAGCAAAAATAAACCTGAAATTGTCTGACACATTACAAGAGTTTTTAGAAAGCTGGTGAATTATGGTTGACACTAACCTTTGTATCAAAGACTTGAATATTCTTTTTTGCGTTGTTTGAGAACTCATTTAGAAGGGACTGAATAAATATATTTGTAGAGGAAATATTTCAAGATACAGAAAATGCCTTATTTGACTGTTTATGCAATATTTATGATGAACTGTTCAATATTTCTGGCTAACTGTGACATCCTATGGAGAAGAAAGCAAAATAAGAAGATATAAAAATTACTCAGAAGGGCCCAGAATATTAGAACTAGAGTTACTGTTGGAAGTAAAAATAACAGTGGCCATGAGAGGAGATAATTGGTTTTCCATCAGTGACAGTGGTGGAGTTCTGTCACATTGAGTCATTTCTATCACACTGCACAGGAAATCATGCAAGGAGAACTTTTAGTTCTAAATGTGACTGGATTCTAACATGTAGTTGTGTCAAGCATAATAGGTAGGGTACATGTTAGAAAGCTCTGGAGCCACAGCAGGGATCCATTTTGTGAACCTGAGAGTTAAAAATAGCTCTGCAGAGAAGGATTTAAAGATTGAACGTCATCCTTCCGAGTTCATTCTGATTTGGAGAGTATTACAGATAGATTTGGGCTCTGACAAGCTTGTGTATGAGATTAAAGCTTTAAACCTTGCCCGCTTTCTCTCTCTGTCCCTCTTGCTCAAAATACACTACTTAAGGCAGAGTAACTGTTTAGTAGCATTCTGTCTGCGGTCTTCTATGCCAGATTCTCACAAAATGTTTCCCGTGTGATCTTCCATTTTCTTCCAGATGGGCTGTCATGAGGAGGGGGCTTTCAAGTATGTAGCATCTCATAAATATCATACATCAAAGAGAAAAGTACAATAGACTTTACATTGCAGTCTGAAGGGTTTTCTTTCTTCCGCAAAGATGCCCATAACGTAATAATTTGTTAATGAGTTCTTAGAGAATTGGAACTAATATATGTGAGATTGCTAAGTGCATGAAAATGTATAGCTGTCAACCGTCTTACCTTCTCAATAGAACTTCCCTTTCGTTACTTGCTTCATTTTCTACAACATGAAGTAAAGAAACCCTAACCAAAACGCGTTTTGATTCATTTACATGTGAAACAAATCTAGATGCACAGACAAGGTTGTGGAATGTTCTTCCAAAAAGAAACTGCTTCCCTTCTTAAAGGTCATGCTTGAGACCCAGGTCAAAATTCCATATTTATTTATTAGCCACACAAACTATCTTTTTCCATCTGTAATAGCACAACGTTTTGTCCGAGGGGTTTCAAGGAGTTTCAGTGTATTCCTGAAAATCTCAAAGCACATATTGCCTTGTGATAATGCTGCAGATCAGTTTTCAGCTGTGTAGGTTGAGTGGCAGCTTTGTGAAATCAGTTTGGCAATTCTTCAAGTGAGGATTCTGTTAAAAAACAACACAACCAAACCAAACTTTTTTCCAGAGCTTACTACTACAGCATCCTCCAGCTCCAGAAATGCAAATAAGAAAGTAATAAACAGAATAATAATCAAGCTCATCCCTTGAAAGGTTCATCCTTCATCTTCTTGAAAGGTTGTAAGCTGTTTTTAGAAACAAAGTCCTGAGAGGCCTTTCTGCTTTGTAGAATATGAGCATCTCCTGAAGACATAAAATTACTTCCATCATACAAAGGATAATAATGCTTCAGTGAAAGAACTGTAGCATTTAAAAGTAGTTGCTGGCTGCACTTAGTAGACCATATGGTGCAAATCATGCTAAAAAGAATTGGGAAAGCATTTTCTTCTTTCCTATTACAAAATTAGAAAAGAAATATAATGGCCAAAATCTGATTAACCCTGGAACACGCTTATCTCTTCATAAAATAGCAGGCAATTGGCATTTTGAAATGTGCACTAGCATAATGCAGCTTTCAAGTATTTCGACTGCTAATTTCCTCGCTCTGCCTCTGAAATTTCTATCCAAGATACAATCTTGCTCTTGTTGATATAATCCCAGTCATCAGTATCCATTAAGTGCTATGAAGCCTCTTTCTCTGCTCAGCAGGAACTCAAGCAGTGCATCTTGAACTACTTTTTGCCCATATGTTCCTTTAATCTATTGCCAGCCTGGGATCTGACACACTGCAATCATGCTGAAGTTCTCTGAAATTGTCTCCAAATTAATACAGCTTCCAAAATTCCTATTTACCTTACTGATATTATATCACTCGGGTGACGTGGTGTCATGGCTTAAGCCCAGACAGCCATGTAGCTTGCTCACTCACTCCCCCCACTTTCTTCTCCCCCCTGTCCCGGGGGGATGGAGAGGAGAATCAAATGAATGCAGCTCCCACAGGTTGAGATAAGAACAGTTTAGTAACTAAAGTATAACACAAATCACTACTGCTACCACCAATAATA
>JASSUY010009761.1:0-22960 GCA_032466535.1 Forpus xanthops | reverse complement strand
ACTTGTTCCAACAGTTCCATGTCCTTTTCGTGTTGAGGACACCAGAACTGCACACAATATTCCAAGTGAGGTCTCACGAGAGCAGAGTAGAGGGGCAGGATCACCCCCCTCGACCTGCTGGTCACACTCCTTTTGATGCAGCCCAGGATACGGTTGGCTTTCTGGGCTACAAGAACATACTGCCAGCTCATGTTCATTCTCTCATCACCTACTTCAATTCCCCTGCCATGGGTAGTGACATCTTTCACAAGATCAAGTTGCTCAAAGATCTGTTTCAGATCTACCTGGCCTTCGCCCTGCCTCTATCACATGCAACTCCATTACACTGTGAAATCCATTTCCTGTGTCAGGGGTATTTCAGAAAAGTGAGAGAAGAGATGGGAATGGTGACAAGTCTGTGGCCATGAATGCTAAGAAATGTTAACACAGTAAACAAAGTTAAGGAGCCACAATGGTCAGCTGCTGATCTCTGCTATATCACAGTTATGCCAAGCTTGGACAGATGGTCAATTCACTAAACACTCTGTTCAAAGCCAACTGTTTCAACTTATGCCACTTGCTTCTGGCCAGCCCTGGCACCCCATGTGGCACTGTACAGTTCAGTATTTCAGAGGCTCTTACCCTTGCCTGTGTTTCACAGCAGACCCAAAGTGAAAAACCGAAGGCAAAGGAACATCACTGACTAGACAGCTGCACACAAAGAGTTGCGGTCAATGGCTCAATGTCCACCTGGAGAACAGGAATGAGTGGTGTACCCCAGGGATCGGTGTTGGGATCGGTCTTGTTAAACATCATTTTTGGTGACATGGATAGTGGGATTGAGTGCGCTTTCAGCATGTTTGCTGATGACATCAAGCTGTGTAGTCCAGTTGATAAGTTGGAGGGAAGGAATGCCATCCAGAAGGACCTTGACATGCTTGTGAGGTGGGCTGATGACTACCTCAAGAAGATAAACCATGACAAGTGCAAGGTCCAACACCCAAGTCAGAGCAGTCCCAGGCATAGCTACAGATTAGGCAGGGAAGAGATTCAGAGGAGCCCTGAGGAGGACTTAGGTAGGGGTGTTGGTTGATGAGAAAATGAACATGAGCTGGCAGTGTGCTCTTGCAGCTCAGAAAGCCAACCGTATCCTGGGCTGCATCAAAAGGAGTGGGAGCAGCTTAATGAGTGAAGCGATCCTGCCCCTCTACTCTGCTCTCGTGAGACCTTACTTGGAGTACTGTGTGCAATTCTGGTGTCCTCAACATAAAAAGGACATGGAACTGTTGGAACAAGGGCAGAGGAGGGCCAAGAGGATGATCGAGGGACTGGAGCACCTTCCATATAAAGATTCCTTTCCAATCCTAATTATTCTATGCTTCTATGATCACAAAGCTACATGCACCTCAGACGGTGGCCAGAGGTGCCCTGATGGTCCCAAGGATAAGAGAAGGCTGCGTGGAGACCTCATAGCAGCCTTCCAGAATCTGAAGGGGGCCTTTAGGGATGCTGGCGAGAGACTCTACATGAGGGACTGTAATGACAGGACAAGGGGTAACAGGTTCAAACTTAAACAGGGGAAGTTTAGATTGGACCTGAGGAAGACATTCTTTACTGTAAGGGTGGTGAGGCACTGGAATGGGTTGCCCAGGGAAGTTGTGAATGCTCCATCGCTGGCAGTGTTCAAGGCTGGCTTGGACATAGCCTTTGGTGACATGGTTTAGTTTGAGGTGTCCCTGCCCAGAGCAGGGGGTTGGAACTAGATGATCTTAAGGTCCTTTCCAACCCTAACTATTCTATGATTTTATGATTATTTATACCTGCTTACCTCTCATTTCTCTGCACAAGTTCTTATCCCTCCATTACAAAAACTCTCATTTTATTTCACCTAAAATCCACCAGCTGAAATTGTTCAATAAACATGGCTGATTTTGTCCAAAGCATTTAAGACAGACCATCATTTCTCAGGTGGGGGGTTGATGCCTCCAGCAAGAGGAATGCTTACAAATTCTTGTAATCAAGTAATAACTTCAAACAGTAGCTGAACCAGATAGAGCTGGTAAGAAACTCCTATTTTTCCTTCATCTGTGTTTCCCTAACTAGCAAAATTCTTGGGATAGACTTCATTGCAATTGGTGATATTATACCTCTATGTGGCAAGTACCAGATCCTTTGGTGTGTGCTACTCTCATGTTCTGAAAGTAAAAAAGCACAACCTTAACAGAAAGTATAACAAGACAGAACTTGGATTATGCTTTTTTTTTCCCAGATACATAGGGGTGGGGGAAGAGGAAGGGAGCATGTAAAAGTATAGGTTTTCCCAATAGTTATCAATGTTTTGAAAAAAGTAATTCACATTTGAGACTTTTTTTCTTATTCCTCTGAAATTGTAGGGAACCTATGAGAAAGAAAACAAAAGTTCGTATACAGTAAAAAAGCAGTAAACAAACTTACTGCTTAAAAAAATAAATACTATTCTTCAGCTTGTGGATTTTATTTTTTATTATTATTTTGCTGATGTATTTTATAAAGATAGCTACAGTTTCTTCAAACTTAACTACCTGAAAACCAAGATTCTGGCTCCAAAGAATCATTAAGAAAAATCTCATTTCATTCAGGATTTTGCTTACCTTTTGTCTGTTCTTGGGATGAGAAAAGAAAATTTCATCAGGTAGAGTTTACATTAATTCTTAAAGCTTTTCTATAGAACTCTGAGGTCTAGAAACTTCATTTTAACAAAAACTAAAATTCTTTCCAATTTAAAATCGATTCTACCAGCTGCCAATGTTAGAAAAATACATATCATAAGACTACTGACAAAATCGTATAAGAACTGGCACCACAGTTCTTCACTAAGGGTTACACTTCTTTTCTTTTGGGACACGGCTATGCAATTTAATGGTTCTTAGTGATATTTTATGACTAGGTCTAAATGAAATTCCTTTCAAGCAATTGTCTGTCTTTCAACACACATCCATGCAACAGATGATGATAGCTAGCATATACTTGCTGGATCACTATAAACTTTGGCATGGTACATCTGGTTCTGCTACTTCTATATTTTTAGGTATGGACATAGAAAAAAAATGAGTGCAGGCAAAGATGTTCAGCATGAATGAAGTCTCCTGCTTGAGAGTGTGCATCAGGATAACTTTCCTACCCCATGCTGGCCATCAAAACAAGGTGGGAAGAAAAACCAGGAAGAAGCTACTTTGTGGTGACTTCTCCGGCAGTCGTGAAAGTAAGCAATGAAATCCCCTGTAAGTTTAACAAATAAGTTCACTAAACCAGACCGAACATTTCAAGCCACATGATGAGGCTCTCCTGTGCCATTGAAGTTAATTTCAAAACACTGTTACAGAAATATCAAAGATGATAAAATAAAGTTGGTGCAATGTGGGAAAGGCACGCTTAGAATCTAGGCTGTGAATGAGGACAGTGGAGGGTAGATTCTTTCTGTGCTAGGGAGGATAGGTTCTTTCTCTGCTAGCTACATTAAGGAAACAAGCATGCACTTACAGGATGAAACACCAAAGACAGAGAGTTCCTCAACCTTGTTTATTAATTTTCTAATTCTCACCATTCAATATAAATTCTCTTCAGATTCAAGACACAGTTCTGTTCTACCATCCACTTCCGGTTTCCAGGCTGAAATCTTTACCCAGGATACGCGCTTATACAGCTGAAAATTCTTCCTTATTCACTTCAGCAAGTGTTCCTTTCCCAAATATATGGCATGATGCTCTCTGTACGTTCAATTCTAAAGTAGAGAGTGCACATTGGTTTTGCTGAAGCTCCAAGCTTTGTTTCATTTTTGTTTCTTACATGGTAATTCTGAAATGTTCTTTAAAATTTCTCTTCAGTTTAATTTTTTCCCCTCTGACTAAGAATAAAGCACAGCTTCACAAATTATGTCTACAGCTAGTTCCTTTTATGCACATTTATCTGATTTGCTTCTCTCCAAAGCATTTTTTGTATTAATGCATTAATTTCATAATCACTTCAAATTATGTTCCATGTTGCATGAACAATTGGGGAATTAGCATCTGCTTGTAAGTTGTTAGTTTGGCTTTTTATTTTTGTTGCTGCAGTTAATAAAGTCAAATTATCCACATCGAACATGCCTGAAAAGAACTCTTAACTGCAACAACAAATAATTCCCTTTACTTTCTGTATTGTTTTTTGTTGAGGAAATTCAATTCCATTTCCTAAGCAATAGCACAAAACACTTTTTTAGATTTCCAGTTTTGGTATAATGGTTGAATTGTTATGTGAAGTCACTGAGTAACATTCTTACACAGTCTTTCACATATGCACCTAGGTAACTACTGTATTAAATCTTACAATTCTGCTATTACCCTCTGGTTACCATAACACTGAGTCTCAAATGAAACTACAGTGTCAGAGACCACCTGCGATATTTCAGCAACTGTAATATGAGCATTAAGCTCGCATTAAGCAAGGGCACCGTTGTTCAGCTGCATAGCTGTTTTTCATAGAGGTTACTTCCTGAGCCTATTCAGACATATGTACCTGAAAGCTGTTCTGGGTCACATCCAGATGTTGAAGGAGAATGAGGGATGAAATATTCATGAGGAAATGATGCCCCATGCCTCATTTCCCTTCTTGCACATACTATATGACATCTAAGACAGATGACAATGTAAAAAGGTGCTCTTATACTACTACTACTCCGTTCAGAGTTGCTGATGTTTCTCCTCCTTTGCCCACTTGTCTTTCTTTTTTTCCTTCCATGCAATTTGTCATCTTCTAAAAAAAGGTGATTTCCTCAAGGGTTTCAAATAAAAGTGACAAAATGAATATGACGCGTCAGTGAACTGAGATTTTGTTAATACCCCACCTTCAATTCATGATATAACCTACATTTATTACATCTAAAGCAAAGGAGTAGCATTCTTGGTTTGTCTTCATATACCACCACAACAGGCACCATCAATTCATTTAAAATAGACAGAAACAAATTTTTTCAGAGAAATTCAACTGGTGCAGAAACTTACTGCGGCTACAAAGCATGATCAGAAATTAATGGCATTATAAGTGGTTGAACCAACTGAGCCTATATATTCCCATCTTCACCATCCAGTGCAAAGTTCATCATTGAGAGCAAAAGTAGGCTCCACATTCTTTTAAGACCTCTTATTTTGCTGAAGTAGTCCACCTAATGTTCTCACCTCTAAATAAAGCCTTCTTTAAGACTGAATGTCACCTGTCTGTACCTCCAGAAACATCCTGAGAAACCTGATGGGAAGTTTAATCTATATCCCTCCTTGGCTTTTAAATAGTGTGACTAAAGCTTTTAGCAGTCACACAGCTGTGAAGCTTTCAAGAAGGCTTTCTTGCACAACAGACATTAGGGTTAATTGCCCTTCTATAACAATTATTAGAAATAAACCAGGGTAAAGCATTGATGGATTTTGGTATGAATATTGCTACAACAGAACTTATCTTTCTACTTAAAATACAGGATATGAGGAAGTGTATAAAAACCTAGTCTCATTTTAGCCTTTTTTAAAAGGAATAACAGATGGTGGGTACTTTAAAGTGGCCCTCCTAGCTGTGTAGATGATCTTGCTAAATCAAAATCCTTCCCATTATCAGACTGATTGACAAAGCTGTAGAGAAGTAATTCTGCAATAGTGAAGAGAGGAATCATAAGTAAAAACAATTTTAAAATTGTTTGAAGAGAACACTAGAATTTCAGATTTTTTTTGTGACTTGATGTCACTCTAGAGTCGGACTCAAAAATCACCTTCTGCTTCTACTCTTTGAAAAATTCTTTGAGAGCACAAATTGTCCTTCTGTATCATACTTCATGTCAGGTAATTGGGTATCTGCTAACCAAACTTCAACTAATGCTGGAAAGGTTGAACCACTAATGACTTCAAGCAGTGCTATTACTCAGGAGACGACAAAGGGCTATTAGACTCAGCCTGTAATGCTTTAATGGCTTCAAACACCTGGGGAAGTTAAATCATGTGATAGCTCAAGCCTAACTTTGGAGAGTATAGACGAATTTAACTGAATGAGCTAGCTAGCTTCAATGATGGAGATGCATTTTTTTGTTATCACAAGGTAATGATCAGTATCAGTTTCAGCTGCAAAGATAACTCATGCAACAATGCCTGTTGATTGTCAATGACTGCTAATGGGAACTTGATCAATAGCCTTTCTAATGACACAATTCAGATTGCAATGAGGCTGCTTCTGGAGATAGGGAAAATAAGTTAGGAATGATTGTATCATCAGTCACAACAAATTCCAATGTTGCCCACTTCTTCTCAGTCCAACTGCTGCATATTATCCAATACGTATTTCATCAGTTGTCTCTGCCCTGTCCAATCTTTACATTAAAAAACGATGATCCCAATGCTTAGATGTTTACAGTTAATATGCTGTAGAACTCTCAAGTTTTGTACTAATAATTTGTTTTTTTTTTCTATAATGTATAATGGACATTAGGTGAGTGCAGAGCTACCATTTCCTCCTATTCAAGACGCCTCAAACAAGCTTATACAATACCAGCCTTTTACTGCACTACTTCCTGGAGGATATACTCCAGATATCGACATGTATTCACATCCAGGCCTGTCAGTTGCTGAGTGATGCAGAGGAAGTTAGTTTACTAGGTTTTCCTAGCAATAGTTCTACGGTTTGCACTCAACATGTAAAGTAGCCTCTTCTTAAGCTTTCAGTGGCTACAATAAATTCACAAGCAAAAAGCAAATGCTAGGCCATCCTGGCACTAGGAAACACTACCTCCACTACCATAGTGGGCAACAGTGTAAAACAGCACAACTGATTTCTCTGTAAGATTTTTGGTGCATGGGTTTAAAAAGTGTCTGAAACATATAACTTTAGATGGCAGTACATTGCACAAGTAAAGAAAACAAGATGTGATATGCCAGTGATGGAAAGAACGTGTTCCAGACACATTGCAGAGATCACACTAGCACAGAAAAAAAGCAGAAAGCTGAGGGAATAAGATCTAATAACTTTACTAGAGGAAGGGTGTAGGTAAGTCAGAGGCCAAGGAGGAGGTCTGCATTTTATAGAATCATAGAACAGTTAGGGTGGGAAAGGATCTTAAGATCATCTAGTTCCAAAGCCCCTGTGCCATGGGGGTCACACTAGACCATGTTACACAAGGCTCTGTCCAACCTGGCTTTGAGCACTGTTAGGGTGGAGCATTTACTACTATGAAATCTCAGAACAGACAAAGAATCAGTTAAGACAAAAGTAGAAGAACTACATGCAAAGCCTTTCACAACAAATACAGCTGGTGCAAAAAAAAAGGGAGAACAGAACGGAAGCCAAACAACATTGTGAAGTCCCAGCTAGGCTGGATCATTTGCTGTCCTAGTCAGCTTGAGCCATAAAAGTGTCAATTATAATTTGTTCATGCACTGCATGTTTTAAGATCTTGAAAACAGGGAACACACCAATGAAATGCATCAGTTTCACTCTACATGCTTGGGTGCATGAAAAAACTATGTACTAAAAAGGCTAGAAAAGACTTAAGAACTATAGCTCTATAAGTCAATTCCCACAAGGCAAGATAATTGTCCTTGACTTCTCGTACATTAGTTGCCCATGCAACATATTTTTCCTCATATTCACTAAGTAGTAAGCACCATGAAATTTATCACACACTAAGAGTGAGTGTGCTCTAGTTAACATGATAGAAATTGACAGCCCAAGGTGTTTGAGAGTAGTATGTTATGGAGACATAACCAGAAATAAAAAACAGTACGGACTGGCAGCCAGAAAGAAACAGAAGCGAAAAAGTTAAGTGTTAGTGGTCTTGTCAACCAGCTCTAACCACAGCCCCTGCTCATAAATACCTTATCAAGCCCAGTTTTTAAAGATAAATGTCTCATTCAAAAAAGGTATTCTCCAGATGATGCATTAACCCTGCTAAAGGAATACTCTATGAATTAAACCAAAGCACGCAGACAGAGTTCATGCTGAATTTTCTGCTTCCCTTAGTCTACCGGCAGGAGAAGCCTTCTCTTGAGGCTACATTATGTTCAAGGAGAATAAAAGAACTGCCTAAAAGAGCTCCTAGCATATGCTGAAATGGTCCCTGAAATTTCAGGTCCCTGAAAATGAAGATATGAGAGATTTACATTGTCAGCTCAATAAACTAAAAGATGCTCCTCCTGACTATAGTGGGTCATCAAAAAGTGCTCAGGATTACAAGTGGTGTGATTTTGTAATAATAATTGAATGTGGTGAAGACATTCTTTTTCACATAATTGCTTAATCTTCTTCAGTCTCCAACAAGGTATTTGCTGCCCTCATCAGCTGAACTGTCACTATAAAAAAAAAAAAAACAGAGCTAGGAACATGACAAATAGCAGATTTTGCTAAGCCTTTTATTGAATAAATTATTGGAAAGTATTTCCCTAATCAGTTGTCATGATATTATTCTATCGTACCTAATCCATCAAAAAATAGTTAGAGAGCTCATTCCCCATTTCCCTAAATTCAAATGGATAATGGTGTGCTCAATTGTTAACATTCAAAATCAGAGAAATTATTAACATTTCTATAACTGATTTGTGAAGTTTAAATTATTTTTACTTTAGAAATAACTAGCATCAAATGCACATCAATCTCATATGATAACTACATCTATCTACCATTGCTTTCTATGAGGCAAATGATCTCCAGAAAATTTGATTACCTCACATATATTGTCAGTTATCCTTTGAATGTCATAAGTAGAGCAAATGTTCTCACCTTCAGTTTTAATCATGGAAAGATAAGGCACAAAGCAATTAAGCAGCACATTCACTAAAAGACTTAAGAAAGCCTGTGCCAAACCTCAAATGCTATGTTCAACAGTATACTATCTTATTTTCCTATGTCATATTTCTGGGCCAAGTGTCTTATTTGCAAGCTTTACAGACATACTGTCAAGAAAATAGCTGTTAACAAATATGAACTTTGTGACATTTAAATGCCAGTCTCTGAATAGTCTTGGATATGGTAATTGTCTCCTTTTAAAAAGTTAAAATTCACCCATCTGAACATCCCAGTCAGAGGCAAAGTCTGAGTCAGAGATTGCTACAAGTTGGAGGTGGAATGGTTCCTTCAAGTCACCAGCTCCATAGCTATGTTTTAAAGGATATTTAATTTATTTGATATACTTTTTGTCTTTTTGTTGAGTTCCATAGTTCCTGATCCCCATGCAATGCTACAGGCTTGGGGAAGAGTGGCTGGAAAGCTGCTTGGTGGAAAAGGACCTGGAGGTGCCGGCCGACAGACAGCTGTGCCAGACCTGGAAAGCTTGTGCCCAGGCAGCCAAGAAGGCCAACAGCATCCTGGCCTGTATCAGAAATAGTGTGATCAGTAGAGCCAGGGCAGTAACTGTCCCACTGGACAGGGCACTAGTGAGGCTGCACCTCAAATCCTGCGTTCAGCTCTAGGTCCCTCATTACAAAAGAGATACTGAGTTGCTAGAGCGTGTTCACAGAAGAGCAACAAAGCTGATGAAGGGTCTGGAGCACAGGTCTTACAAGGAATGGTCAAGGGAACTGAGGTTGTTTAGGAAAGGAGGAAAGGAGGCTCAGGGGACCACTGATCGCTCTCTGCAACTACCTGAAAGGAGGTTGTTTGTAGCAAGGTGAGTGTCTGTGTCTTCTCCCAAGTAACAAGCAACAGGACAAGAGGAAATTGCTTCAAGTTACACCAGGGAAGGTTTAAACTGGATAGGAAAAATATTAGGAAAAAAATCTTCAACAAAAGGGTTGTCAAGCATTGGAACAGGCTGCTTAGGGAAGTGGCTGAGTAACCATTCCTGGAGGAATTGAAAAGAAATGGTCTAGCAGTGGATTTGGCAGTGCTGGGTTGATGGTAGGACTCAATGACTAAAGATCTTTTCCAACCTCAATTATTCCATTATGTTACCATTATAAGTTTTCTAGGACCACTGACCAATTCATCTAAAATTTTATCAATAATCGCATTTGTCACTGTAGAGCTGACTGGCTTACTCTGAATAGCTGAAATGTAATAGATAGTATGTTCTATTCTCAATCCTCTGGACAGCTGCATTCTTTAGAGAGATTCTGAAAACTACTGTCTACAGCCTAGGCCAACTGTCATGGAAACCCATAAAGCCTCATTACTATATGATAATTAACTGCTTTTCTTAATAAGCCAGTTTACTCTTCCACATGTCCTGATTTCCTTATTAAGCTTGAATAGAAGTTGCATCCAGAAAACTTCATCAATGACTCAGATTTAGACAAAAAGTCACAAAGAGAGTGATACTGCCAGGAGCATCCTTTCAGCTTTAGTTTCTTCTTAGGTTTATGGGTCATTTAAAAATCTTTTCTGACAGAAATATTAGGCTGCTATACAGCTATAGCAGAAAATTCACCAGAGATTTAAACTCTAGTGAATGCTCAACATTTGCAAGGGCTGTGGATGAGATAGCTTTTGTATCAGCACTTGGTTAATTCTAAAACGTCAGCCAGCTTTTCTCACCCATTAAAACAAATTTTAAAAGCCTTTGAAAAGAAAGCCTACTTTGTATGCTAACCAAATCTCTAGGAAGTTTGTTATCTGATTCTGCACACCCTCTCAAACAATTATTTAAGTTATAAGCACTTGGTCAGCAGTTTTATGTGGCTTTTTCCCCTGGTTCCAGAGCACCTGCACAGAAAAGTAAACCTTACAGCTTTCCAGTTTTGTAACCTTACTGACACATTTGTAGGTTTTTTGTAGGTATGTATCTGAGCTAATTACAATTTTTTTTTTATCTGACAGGCGGAACAGATGACAGATGACTAAATTCTTCTTTGATTCAGGTGCTGATTTGGCACAGCTTTCCCCCTTTTATTATACTCAGATCTGCCTTGTCCATGTTCTCCGGAGTAATAAAGTCACTTGGACAATTTAAATAGTGAGTAACGTGGCAGAACTCCAGAAAATTCAGTGATTTCAGCCTTCTTATACTGAGGCTCTGAGAAGAGCCAGAGCAAAATCCAAGTAGGAGAACAATGCCAGCTTCCACACTTAGCTGTGGGTTGCCTAAGAGGCACTGGAAGAACTACACTGATGTCAGCGAATGTAGTCGCTAGGCATGCTCTTCTCACTGGAGTCTTTCAGAAAGCTGGCAGAAGGCTAACTAAGGAGACTTCAGCTCACTGTGTCCTGTCCATACTCATGCTTTTCTTCTCAAGGCTCCTCACAGCAGTGACAACAACTAACAAGAAAAACAAGTATGGAAGAAGAAAGAAGAAACTGTTTATTTTGGCTTTGTCATCTGTTTCTCTCATGAGAAATGATGGGGAGAAGAGCAGTCAAATAGCTTCACGTCAGACACCTCATATACACAGCTCTGGATCCTCTGGACCAGCAGAGAGAAGCTTTGTTTTTAGATACTGCCTTAGAAAAATCTAATAGCACATCAATAGAGTCTGACAGAAGTCACAGATATTAGGATCTTCCTGACTCCTCTGCCTCTAGCTTCAGATTTTCTTGCCCTTCCTCTTGTGTTATCATTGACACTCATTCAATTCAACCTCCCTGCTTGTTTATCAACCTGAACAAGCCCACTGTAGAGATACATAACCCTAATGCTAGAACAAATTGGAAATACAGCTATTGAGTAGGGTGTAAAGGAGGACACAGAAGCACAGTAACCTGACATAAGCTGGTTTAGGCTGCAGTGGAACTTCACTTTTCATTTGACAGCTGAATTCTCCAGATAACTCTGTTGTCTTCAATACACAGAGTCAAGAATGACAATCTCATAGCTTTGTGATCTTAACAGGCCTACACAAGGCAAGGTGAACATGCTTTGTAAGACTGCCTTGTCCCTTTACTTGAAAGGTGAACAGCTAGCTTGTTTCATACCAGAATAAGGTTTTATTTGGAAGCAAATCATCATGTCAGGTTGCATCAATACTACTTAATCTCCCCAAATCGTTTTTCAGAGACAGAAGAATTAGCTCTTCTTCAGATGAGAATTAGGGTCTTTTCAATCTAATTTTGTTTCCTTTCCACTCTAACTCATAATCTACACACCAAAGATGAGAGCCTTCAGAATCAGAAGGCCCCAGGTATTATGCTCTAGAATACTGCCAAGAAAGCAGAACTAATCAAAGGGATGGTAACAGATATAGGATTCAATACCTCAGAGGGAATGCAGCCTGAAGTATTGCACCTTTGGAAACTTGGAATTCTCTGATTTCCAATCAGGACACTATACAGCCTCAGAGGCACCACGGTTACAAATAAAATGTGAGGTCCTTGTCCCAAAGAGCTTAAATTATGACTACAATGAGAGATGACAACAAAGAGGCCAACAGTGTTATGCAAGAGCCAGGACTACAGAAGTGAGAATCTGTTAGATATTCTGTTAGATACTCTTCATATGATATTCACACCTCCTGACTGCTATTTCTCATTTAGCTTCAATTCTCACCCCATCCTCTACAAATTGAGAGATATGAGAGCCTAAAATTCTGCTACCCTGAAAGGGAAAATTTTACGCTTGGCCTCATTTTAAGGGCCCATTCTCACAGATAACTAAAAATCAATACTTTATAAAACCAGTCTCAATTTTCATGTTTTTTTTTTTTTTTAAGAATCATCACCTTATTTTAATTTTGGTTACACTAAGACAAGTCAGGAGTAACTCTTCAGACTTGCAGTCATTTCACCTCAACTTAACTTACTGTGTGTTACCTGAAGCATTTACCTGTCCATGCACTTTATCCCAAGTACACACAGGATAATTAGACTTATTTAAGCATATTTCAATTTGACCTAAACCAAGTTCTGTCACTTTATATTGCCAAGCTAAGAGAACATGCATGGAAGTTGATGCTAACCAATTCATTCGCTCTTCACCTATCAGCCTGGTAAATTAGTCCTATGAAATTGTATGCCTGTGACTGTAACTCCACATTGCCACTCAAGTATAAGATTAGTGTAAATCAGTTTAAGGTCAGCATGTAAGAAAGTCATTTATGTTACAGAATTGTGAAAGTCAATCTGATAGCATCTGTGCTCATGTACTAGAAGGCATGTAGCTGATGGTCTAGCCCCCACCTTTACAATATGCTTAATGAGGCTCTGTTACTGAAAACGTTGGGAAGAAGCTCCACTGACCTAACTTTTTAATGATGCTGTTTTGCAAAAAACTAATAGAACAAGAAGTACTTAAAATATTTTAACCTATTTCATAAAACAGATATTCCCATATTTAGGAGAATGTGTGCGTGCAAATAAACACGTCAAAAATGTGCAAATAAAAACATCAATATTTCTGTGTAAATACAGCATTTTTAGAAGAAAATATTTTACAAACTGATCAGCATTTTAACATGTAAGACGCTTGCACTTCCTAGGCTTTAAATACATTTTCAAGTCAGTATAAATAGCTTCAAGTTATGTACTACCCTGAAGTATATTTTCTCCTTTTCCTTTCTTTTCTCTGTTTTTTTCAGGGGGAAAAATACATGATCTTTCAATGTTAATGGAAAAAAAATAATCAAAAAGCAGGGAATATTTGTAGCATGAAGACATTCCCCATGAGCATTCCGCTACTGAAGAAAAAAATCATAGTTATAAGCAACACTGAAGACATTAAATTTAATTCCCCTGAGAAATTCCTCCAATACTACCTAAAAATGAGCAAGACCAGCAATACACAGACCTTAGAGCAACCAAGCTGCATTTTGGAAGTTGATTTTAATTTTTTCCCCTCCATTACAACTTCATCGGATTTCATCTGTCCTCAGATAGGTTTGGTAGCCCATGTCTAGACCTATTAACAAACCAGTAAATAGAACGTATTGCCTATATCTCTAAATAGGGTGAAATTAGGAGAGGAGCAGATGTAGGATTAGCAGAGAATCTGGAGTAAAACAAGCATTACACAAAAAGGATTTGAAAGACTCTGTAATAATCAGCTCTGACAGAATACAGAAACATAGAATGGTTGGAAGGGATCATCTGGTTCCAGCCCCCCAGCCACAGGCAGAGGCACCTTCCACTACATCACATTGCTCAAAGCCTCATCCAACCTGGCCTTAAACACTGCCAGAGATGGGGCAGCCACAGCCATCCTGAGCAACCTGCTTGAATGACTCACCCTCACAGCAAAGAACGTCCTCCCAATCCAAACAGAGCTGGTTTGACTTAGCAAATGATGTTTCCTAGGGTTTTCACTGGAGTTGGTTTTAAGAACATCTGAGGGAATTGTAAGTTTATGTTTGCTTTTCTTACTTTTAACCTCTAAAAATAGTTGGATGTGGATGAAGCCAATATCAAAGATAAGCTGAGAGTGCATAATCCTCCTGAGACAATAAGAATCCTGTGTCATACAACAAAATGAATCACAGATGGTCCCCCCTTTAGAGCAGAACCGTGTCTGCTCCTAAAGATAAACATTTATGTACGCAAGGACAATTACAGCAGCTAGTGAAAAAAAGAAAGAAATAAAAAGAAATAATCAAATACTATGGTGACAAAATTCATATCATTCAAACTGTCCATCTGACTTACTGATCATTTGGTTAATTCCTTGTAAAAATTACTCACAATACAGGGATAATGTCACAAATCTAAATCAAAACAAGGAAGAAAGCAGAAGAAACAACAGACTCTCAAAAAGCCACATGCAGGACACAAATTGTTCAAGACATCCAAGAAAAAGCCTGCATCTCAACTATACTGACTGATATGTGACTCTGCTTTCTAAAAAGCACAAATGGACAGTTTTTGTTGCAAATATTTAGTGTGTTTAAAGTTTCTGTAAAGCCACTGTAAAGACAGATATATTGGCAGTGCGAGAAACCAGTTTCATCTGAAACATTTTCAGGGAAAAAAATAAACACCAGGAAAGCCTAAATGTTTTATTTTAACCACTTCAAAATTAAATGTTTAAATATGTCCCAAAACATAACTTTGTTTTGCAAATTTCTGCAGTTTAATAAAAATTAATTATAACATGTTTAATTCTACCCTGAACCGATGCTCAGGAGGAAATCTAACAACTTTTTTGACCCAAAATTATATTTCCTCCATCTCTCACTTCAGACAAAAGAAATATCAATTTTATATAAAAAAAAAAATAAAGAATAAAATCTTAACTCCACAAAAGGCTAATTATTTATAAGGCCTAAGTAAGTATGTAACTCCCACCGCAGTCAAAAGAAAAAATGAGTTGGTACTAACCTTTCTTGTAGACCTGGCCCTAAATGCTTAAAGAGAATTTAATCCCCCTGAAACAAAGAATCTTTCAGAACTGTAAGGATTAAGCTGGAGGTCCTGGGAATGTTATGCAAATGACTGAATGCATTGTGTACCCATCAAACAAAAAAATAACAGCTTGATTTTGCAATAACCCCCTACCTGTGATTCAGCAAATCCCTCTTGTTAATCCTCTCAATCCCTCCCCCACCTCAACTCCATCCTTTCTGTACTTCCTTTCTTTGGTTCTTTCACTTCTACCATCTTTTTTCCTCTCTCATTTCTGTTCCAGCAGATAGATAACTGCCTGTTCCCTGTCTGGATCATTACTTGATATAGCTCGTGGAACTAGATGATCTTAAGGTCCTTTCCAACCCTAACTCTTCTATGATTCTACTTCATTAATTATTACTTGTGTTAACTCCAGATCTTAGCAGCCCAACCACACTTCAGGAGTCTATTGCTCTCACTAACATGCGAATGTCAATAAAACTAAGTACAGTACCTGCAAAGGTACAAACTAAAGGCCCAAACCCAACTATGGTCAAAGTTTTGGATGAATGACAGAAGAAAGAAAAAGAAAATATACAGAGAAACCCCCTGTTTTGTTTAAGGACAGTACTGGTACAGAGTAGAGTATGTAGTGGATGTTCCCTGGAACGCATCTCCTCCCATGCAGGAGGGGCACACCGAGAAACCATGTAAAGGCACTTAATTGAAAAGGTTGTAGGCAGAAGTGGAAACTAGCATTACAGATTAATGGAGGCAGCAGCTGACCTCCTAATACACACTGTGAGGTAAGGCAAAGGTAGTGAGATGTGGAAAGCAAAGGCTGGCAGCCCTATTTTTAGAGTAACAAGCTGGGGAGCATTTTGAAAAAGATGTGTGTTGTGGTTTAACGCCCTCACACAGTTCTGCTCACTCACTCCCCCCTCCTTCTTCCCCCAGTCCCAGGGGGATGGGAGGAGAATCAAAAGAATGCAACTCCCACAGGTTAAGAACAGTTTAGTAACTAAGGTATAACACAAATCACTACTGCTACCACCAATAATAACAACGACAAGGCAAATACAAGGAAAGAATACAACAGCTCACCAACTATACCCAGCCTGACCAGGCACTGCATCCCCCACCCTTCTGGATCTCTGCTCCCTGTTTTTACATTCTGGGCATGACATGCTGTGGTATGGAATACCTCTTTGGTCAGTTTGGGTGAGGTGCCCTGTCTCTGCTTCCTTCCAGCTTCCCCTCCTCCCTGGCAGAGCATGAAACTCAGGAAGTCCTTGGTCAGACAAAACATTACCAAGCAGTAACTGAAAACACTGGTGTTATCAGCACTGTTCCAAGCCCAAAATCGAAAACACAGTGCTGCACCAGCTACCAAGAAGGAGAAAAATGACTGCTGCTGCTGAACCCATGACAACGTGTCATATGCTAAAGCAGAAAGCTAGGTGTCTGATTTCTGCATCTGCAGAATGAATCAGAGATGGCCATGCCACATTTATCAGGGCCAGGGGAAAGGACATTGGCATAACTGAGATAAGAGATGCTGAAAGCCTGAATAAGAACATTAGCTCTGCAGATAGCTAGGAAATGCAGCATGTTAGAAATAGGAATGCAAAAAGAATCGGCCAGATTTTGACACAACCTGCATAAAAAACCCTGACCTGATATAAACAAGTTTTATGTCTCCTTGGAGCTGTTTCTCCTTTCTAATGTCACTACCTACAGAGCCAGTCATCTGGATCAAAGAGCCGGTTGCCATTTTGCCCTTCAGCAGTCCTCTTAATCCAAAGCAACATATTAAAATAGTAAATGACCCAAGGCAGCTGAGGAGGACGTTTCCTCCTCCTCCTCCTCTTAAACATTAATACTTCAAAAGCAAATAAACCCTGAATCACAGGAAAGGACTCAGTGTCCCCATGGACCTGTGCTTGCAGTGACTTAGTTGGGAATCAGCAAGGGAGACACTGAGTTTTGCTGTTTTAGAACATCAGGCATCTGGCTTGCTCCACAGCAACAAAGAGGAAGCCAGAGGGAAGCAGAGTTCAGCACATACCTAAGTGTGGGTGAATACAGGCAAAGCCATACTAAATTAACAGTAAAGAATACAGCTATGTATATCTACGAATCTATCTATCCATTACTGCAGTACCTGAGTAACTACTACAGCTGTTAATATTTAGCTACACAACTTTCTGATCAGAAAAGCTAGAGTTCTGAAACCTTGACAAAATAAGAGATAAAGAAAGTAAGGAGACCTCCAGAGCACTTTCCACCTGTATCCCATCTTACCAGATATTTAGGCCAGCAGCAGACTTTGGCAGAGACTAAAGGAAAGAAGGAATTCAGCTCCTATTTAACTCCTGTGAAAACCAGGGGAGCTAGGAATCTGTAGACTCTCACTGATCCTGACTTTAGGAACTTCACATAAGACACAAATGAAGTCTATGATGAAGTAAAACAATAGCAAGCAGGATAAATACATTTTGATCTCTTCATCTACAGGGTTAGAATATCACGCAGGAGACCAGTGATACCCAAATAGTGACAAGCAATTCAACTGCAAGGAATTCAGTGGCATCCGGTAAGAAATGGTGCTATACTGCTTCATGGTCCAGTGGGTAGACTAAACCCTGACTGGGAGAAAATGAGCAAGAAGAGACTTCTCTGAAAACCAGATCACTGATGTTATAGAGCCTGTCAACTCTTATCTTGCAATGTCTGGGAGCCATTACCAAACTTAAAACTGCAAAGCCATCCTAGAGCTTCCCTCTCCTCTAGTCTATAATGTCTGTGGGATGAAAAATTGATCTACCACTCAGAGGGCTGGGACAGCTGGTCATTATGACCCAGAAGTCTACCCTTTCTCCTTTGGTACGTATATATTTGTACCTCTATGACTATATGTATGTGTATTCCATCAGTATGACTGTATGCATGCATGTGTGTGTTTTCCATCAGTGTCACACTTTACTTGCAACTCTTATTATTTACATAAAGATTTACGTAATTATTTACATAAGGAACTCAGTGTTACTACTGGTGCAAGTCATGCTATTAACTATTAATGTGTATCATCCACAAATGCTCCCTTCAGCTGAGTTTGGTAAAAATAATTTATTATTTTTAATGAATAAAAATTAAACACAAGGAATTGCAGTCACATGTGATTCAGTCTAATCACAAGTGTGGTGTTCTTTGCTTGGCTTCCATCAGCTTCCTGTATGATGCTGACCTTCCATTGATTTAGCACATCTAAGCAGCATTTTAACTGAATATGAAATCCTCTGAGGAAAAAAGCATTGTCAAATTCATAGGACAAAAGGCTAGGATTTACACTGGGATTCAGATTCCCATTTCACCAGTAGTCTTACAGATGCAGACAAATTATTTAATGTTTTTAGACTGTTAACCATCAGTTATCTGGTCCTGACTATTCATATATGGATATTAAGGGCAGAAGAGACCACAGTAGTTCTTTTATCTCATGTATAACATTGGATGTAAGAGACAATAGCAACTTTGAACTTAATGCAAAAAGAATAACTACAACAGATTTTTTTCAGATGTAAAAGAAATTCTACATACACATAGAAAAATTAGATACCTCAAAACATATGCCCACACCAGTCAAAACCATGTGCCCATTCACATCTAAATGTGTGAATGGGCACATGGGTAAACAGGTAAACCTACTGAATACCTGGGTCTGACTGCCTGGCTGGCCAACATATTTAAAGCTCTCCTTTTAAATGATGTTACTGGCATTTTCTTTTGACATCAGCAGAGATTATTCTGCGAGACATTATAAATCTTTTTTTGCAAATGGTTATACCCAACTAAGCTTCATGGTGGATGTCAAATGAACAAGAAGAACGTAGGACTGATATAGAGGATATCAGCTGTTGTTGAGCGCAGTACTGGTTTCCTGGTAATGTGTTCATTGTTGGCTATAAAACTACCATAAGTATTTTATATATACTCCATTTATTTATCTTTTCAACACATTAGATCTTGCAGCAATCTCTGGTTAGGACACCACAGCAGTATTTGAGCACGTGAAACAAACACATGAATATGTGGGTTTATGTATGGGGCTTCAATACAAATCGGGCTGAAATATAAAAAATTATTCATATAGCAGTAACCTCTGAAACAAAAGGTTTTGGGTTCTAACACCTACTGAAAAGAAGTCCAGTATGTTACCTGTGAGCCCAGCTCATCTGCAAGCTTAAAAGAAAATCTCACTTTCTTGCCAAATATTTTGCTGTACTCTGGTTTTCCATGCTGCAATTGGTGGGAATACTGCAAGAGGAAGCTCTTCTGACATGCTAATAAGAATAATTTAATCTTGTATTCAAAGTGAGTCTTTTTATTGATTCAGTAGATTTTGGATCAAGATCTGAGACTCGTAAAATGAATGTTAACCAAGTGAAAGCCTATGTGGAAGATTTTCAAACAGTGGAATAGTGATTAAAAATGATATCCAGGGCTTACAAAAAGCTTTGATATATTTACTTTTAAAAAAGCTTGTAAACCATTCCCAGGATATGCTCTGATTCTCTTTTTCCAAGGTTTTATTCCAATTTACATTGTACTCTTCTCTGTACATCCTTATTTTTGATTTATAATGAACCTTGTTCTTATTTTCACCAAAGACCTTAATATTGTACTAAATTAATAATGGCAATTTAAGAAGGGTAAAAGGATCTTGTTTAACATGATAATGAAACCTATATTTTTCACATTACCCCAGCTATGATCACAATTAAAACCAGAGCAAAACACATTAATTATTCTTGTAATTACTTAGCTTAAGAAGGCTTTAGTCTAATAATCACATATTAGTGCATAAAGAATTTTTGGGTTTCTTATTTCTTTTTGCTTTTCCTCCTTTCCTAGCCTACCTTTTATTGTAGCTACTTTAATGCATATTACATGACATAGTTATATAGTATAGGGACATTTTATGGCCATGGAACAAATGGTTTTTAAATGAGCATATTCTTAATACTGCAACATGCAAGGTCATGTCAAGGTTGTGGAGTAGCAGAGCTGAAGCCTCCCTTTCCTTCTTTATGTTGCTGAGTCTGGAACTAAACTGTGAACATACTAAAGTAGTTTCTCTCACATATGCAAAGTCCCATCTATATTCAGCTTTTAAGACTTAATAAATAGTTTACTAAGTGAACACTGAAATATCAGCAAATTTCCCATTGTATAACAGGTAAATATACTTACCCTCCCCAGATATCTTAATTGTGGATTACGTATTTATGAGAAATATTTAATAAGTAAAGCTCCCTCCCTCCAGAATACCTGTAGTTTTGTTGTAGTTACCAGATTTGGTTTGTTACTTCGTTTGGGTTTTTTACTGCATGCCTCCATACTACGCTTAAAACTACTGCGAGGACCACTTGCATTCCTTAAAGTTCTCAAAACACTGCATGGGAACAATACTGGCAATTTTTGTTATCTCAGGCATTTTTTTTAGCTTGGCAAATTGCATTCTTTGCCTAAATTTCCCCTGAAGCTTCAGGAAGAGATTATTTCTTCCTTTATTTCCTCACAAACGTTTTTGCAGTTTTACCATATCCCATTAAATAGGCTCAAATACATTTTGAGCTAGAAGATGATATATTTCAGGTACAATGGAGAAAGGAAACAGAGCATTTTGTTTATTTTTCTATCACTGCTTCTTAAAGATGTTCATGATTTTCCTTCATCAGAAGGAAATATCTTAAATCTTTCACTATTTTTTTCTAGCTTTAGAGAAGTTGCACAGTCTGCTTCTCGTTGAACACAACTACACACTATAAAATTCATAATGCATGGGCTCTAGAGATCAGGATTCAACATTCTCCCGTTCTGATTACCTTTACTACCAGATCCTTCAGATTCCTTCTTTTTCTCTGCTTTACTTACTATTTCTATTCGGCACTGAAGTTGTCTTTCACAAAGACTCTGTCACCCTTGGAAAAGCAGTATTTTTCATCTTCCATGACCTCCCTGTACTGGCTGGGGAAAAGGTCCTCTAAAAGTACTAATCAAAATTAATTTCAGGAGTAGATGAAGTAATCCTTTAGTATGTTAAGTAATTAGTCCATGAAAGACTCTGCAAAAAGTCAAAAGACAAAACTGCAACTGGCTTTTTCAGGTGAGTTTGCATGCATTTGTGTGTGTGCATTTTTGGTGGGGGGACATCACTGATCAAAAAAGGATTGTGAAAAGTTTTACGGAAAAATCCAAGCTAAAGACATCTGAACAACTCTTTTCAATCTCAAACCTCCTTGTTACTAGGTTTGAATTCTTCTTCTCAGTCCATATGTTAACAAACACGGAAACACATCCACAACACAGCCCATCAAACACATCTACCCTCAAAAATGCATGCTCTCACCCCAGCTTGCCTGCCTAAACAGCAGCACAATTTGGTGTGTGCGAGGAGGGGAGGCTGCTCGGTGCCAAGCCCCTCTTCAATGCTTTTGCTACTTGGGGAGAATTTTAAAAATAACAGTCAAATGATGTAGCAGTGATGAGATATTGCTCAGTTCTTTTTTTCTTGGCAAGTCTTTGAAGAGAGAAGCAATTAGCCACTAAGAGCAAAAGAAGTCAGATGCATAAAAATCCCTGAGCTTCCCTCCCTCCCCGCCTGCCCCCTCCGTTCCCTGAATGATGCCAAGATTCCTCCCTTGCTTTCAATGGAAAATACCCAAGGCCACTGAGAAAGAAAACAGAAAAGACATGCAACTGGGCAAGTAAAGTCTGGAAGACAGTAAAGATGAGGTTTGAACCTGTATTTGCTCTAACATTAAAGTTATGCAAGGATTACAGAAAAGGGGGGAATCGGGAAGAAAATTAGTATCTTTTACGGGCTATTACTCAGTGATGTATTTTTGACACTTCCATTGGTCAATTTAAACTAAGCTCATCATGATCTGTAATGTGTTCATACAGCTCTGGCACTGAAAATGGATAAATGAATAAAAGACCTTTGGAACTAACAACAGCAGTCAGTACTTAAGAACACCTCTAAAGCCCAGACTGATGAGAATAGTTGTTCTCCACTCTTTGATGTTCCACATGAAGTGATTTGGGAAGGTGTCTGAATCCGTACTGTGCATATGCCCATCACAGCACACACTGCACTTTGTAATCGATAAACCTCTTGTAACCAACTTAAAGCAAAGAGTTAAATGGACAGTGAACATTTAGCACCTTTCCCTGCCAAACTATTCACAGGTGGCTATTGTCAAGTCAAAAAAGAAGTTAGAGATGGAGGCTGAGCTTGTTCTGTCATCACTATACTGTTAAGTCGTCAAGGAGTACTCTGCTCTCGTGAGAGCTCACTTGGAGTATTGTGCGCAGTTCTGGTGTCCTCAACATAAAAAGGACATGCAATTGTTGGAATAAGTCCAGAGGAGAGCCACGAGGATGATGAGGGGACTGGAACACCTCCCCTATGAAGATAGGATGAGAGAGTTGGGGCTGTTCAGCCTGGAAAAGAGACTGCATGGAGACCTCATAGCAGCCTTCCAGTATCTAAAGGGGGCCTATAAGGATGCTGGGGATGGACTCTTCATGAGGGACTGTAGTGCGAGGACAAGGGGTAATGGGTTCAGACTTAAGCAGGGGATGTTTAGATTGGATCTGAGGAAGAAATTCTTTACTGTGAGATTGATGAGGAACTGGAATGGGTTGCCCAGGGAAGTTGTGAATGCCTCATCACTGGCGGTATTCAAGG
>JASSUY010009760.1:0-10416 GCA_032466535.1 Forpus xanthops | reverse complement strand
CCCTCCTCCCTGGCAGAGCATGAGGCTCAGAAAGTCCTTGGTCAGAGTAAACATTACTGAGCAGCAACTAAAAACATCGGTGTTGTCAGCCCTGTTCTCAGGCTGAGAGTCAAAACCACAGCACTGCAGCAGCTACTAAGAAGGAGAAAAATGGCTGCTACTGCTGAACAGAAGACACCTCTCCTGTGACTTATCCTACTAAAGGCTGTCCTCTGGCATATGTAACATGGCTATAGCTTCTCTACCCATTGCTTCTCTGATAAGATATCCAAAGATTTCATTAGCCTTTTAATCACATTTCAGTAGGCAAGCAGGTAATTTCAGTCCCTGAGCCATCAACCAGAAACTTTGCAACAGCAATACAGGCAATTAAAAATTAAGTATTAAAGAGGAGATACATAAATAAAGGACTGCACATTAATAAACAGTTTTGATACACTAAGGCTGACATTTCTCAGTGCAACTACTTACAGTGTTACTCAAATTTACATCACAATGAAGGTTCAGAATTCAGCTTGCGTGATATTTTTTTTTAGGTGTTTCTTTAGTATTGATTACCATGGTACCCAAGCACTTCAGAGGAAGAAATGCATGAGCTGTGAGATTTTTTGAAGTGTGTCTTGGGATGCTTACAGCGCATTTATTCATATTCACATCATACAGTATAGGACATTTGTGTTTAAATGAATGACAGAGCAAACCCCACACAGCTCCAGTCTAAGTAACTGTCTACCTGTTCCTCCATGTAAATGGCTTTTTTTACAAATAAATGTTATCATATTCACAGATTGTCTATAACAAAAGAAACAATGCTGGATTTAACTTCTTATGTAAGGTTTCACCCTTTTTGTTTCTTTTTCTTTTTTCAGTCTTTAGCTAACGTGATGAAAGAAAAATGGTGTGTTGGTTTCGACTACTTGCACCCACAAGTAACAAAAGCAGACTTCAGCTGTGCTACTTAGAAGGGCCTTGTTATCATATTTCCTCACACTTTTCAATGTGTTGTTTCTCACAGTGCTTCTGAGTTAAGGAAATGGTGTTATTTTAATTTTGCACCTGAAGGGCTAAATCAGTTTTCTAAAAACACAAGTTTGCAACCTGATGGTCCCAATTCCAGTAGGAATTGAATAATAGGACTAAAAGCCTGGTTCTGGAAGTATTATTCACACAGTGACTTGGGTGAAAGCATCTTTATACAATAAATAGGAAATATATTTGCACGAGCTATTCTTCATAGTAGCACCAGATAGTGTATAAGTAAAGCCTGCAATTTAAACTGTTCTTCGCAGACCACACTGTGAAACTGGAACACTGCAACCAGAACCCTATTCTGTGCCCATATCACTAGCTCCTCTTGCTGTCAGAGGCCACAAACAGGTCTTTCCTGAGGTATAGGAAATACCACAAAAAAACATGGCTTGCATTTTTCACCTCAGTAGATACAGGCATCACTTACATCCTGTGTCATCTGTCATCGATATCGGTTCTCTGGGTACTGAATCTAGATCTAGTTGTGTTGATTCCATTCATATGAGGTGAGAGGAGATATTTCTAGGGCATCTCTTTCTAACATGAACATCTAGGGGTTGATTGAGTTGTTCATGTATGCATATCCAATTTCATTTGAGACTCCCTGGATTATCTACGATTTTCTTGGGTTTGCCTATTATGACACAGGTCCTACTTGAGACCTATACTCATCTGGAGGCACTAGAATCAAGGCACACATTGGTATAGAATGCTTGTTTGTGAGCAAAGGATTTGTATGCTATGTCTGAGCAAAAGTATAAAACATCTAAAAGAGTTTATTACTTATTACTTTTTTTCATTAATTATGAAGGAAATTAGATGTCTGGATTAGATTTAGCCAACTGAAACTGAGATCAATCCCACACTGGGTAGGAGAGTTTCTATTGTAGAGCTAGGTTAAAATATAATGTAAATCCTTCTGCAAATACTTCTTGTTCTAGAAATACTGAAACACCTGCCTTTTTTGTAAGTGTTAGTGTTATGAAAAAAAACAAATTCTTAAGATGGACAGGAGTAGAATAATTTTTTTAGTCAATGAATTATTTAAGAAACCCCTATTTTCAGAACAAAGACATTTAAACCTCAGTTTCAGAACAAAGACGTCACAATAGGAAGGAAACGCACCTTTCAGTACATGTATACTCACCTTTCTTCATCAGAAAAATTGGTCCAAAATTTAACAGAACAATGAAGTCACACTATGGACTGGCAAATCTGAAATTATCAAATAGAATGGAGAAGTACTCAACATGGTTACAACTCTTGACTTCCAAGTACTTTCTCACTCAAATGCACATGTATTGTTTTGCAAAATGTTTTCCAAGTGCTGGAGTACTTAGAAGTTTTGTAGGGTTTATATGGAAAGTAACCACAATGCCTTTGAGTATATTCTTTTCAAATTAATTTTTCTATTACTAGAAATGTTGGATTTAGATTTACTTAGTCATTAACAGCGTATGAACTGAAAAATAACAGTGGAAATTCTCCATATGGCTCTAATTATGTGGCTCAAGTTTGACTTGAAGATCCTAAAGCAGAAGGGTACGAGTCTTGAGTTTCTTTGTTCACTCAGCATATGATTGCTTCATTTGCTGCTACCTTCTTATCAGCTGGCAGAAACAACTACTTACACTCCCTCACCTTCGCCTATCAGGTTAATTTTGTGTAGAAAGTATGCAAATATTAATGAGAAAAGGGATTTATTCCCTCCAGGGAAATGTATGAAAAAATATTTTTGTTAATCCTTAAGGATCACTACTTAAACAATGAATTTTTCTGTTTTCCAAAAAGAGGAATGCAATTTTTAACCTGTTTACTCTAGAGGACTGTTAAATTAAGTGCCATGGTCTCACAATATGAAGAGGAGGGAAAAATAGTAGAAAACAGCCCTGCTGTGGATGAATGGGGGAACAATTACACTGGAGCTGGAGAACCGGCACAGAGGGGGCACCCTTTTGGCAGGTGAGCTTTAGTGGGATAAATTAAAGTAGCAAATTGCCACTGGTGAGTCACACTGAACCAGCATTTAAACAGCAACATCCATTGTCTCTCTCATACAATTTATATAGCAATTATGGCCACACAGAAGTGCAGCGCTACTCCCTGTTATGCTGATAACAATGGCCACAGCCCTGTTTGTGAATGTAGGCCAGTATCTGTCAAAAAACTGTTGGATGGCGTGTGAAAGAAGTATGAAAAAACATTTCCAGCTAGGATTCACATTCACGTGGCTCTTCCAGCTCCTAGTTATTCTTCATTTGGCCAAGTACAAGATGCAAAGCAAGTCAAAAAAGGACAGCTTACCTCTCGCAATAGACCATGTGAATGTGAGAATCTGCATGTTCTGTGGCTGTGCATGCTGATCGCTTTGCCTCCACACTTCATTGGCAAGTGTTTTCACACTTGTATTCACAACACATAGGCATACTCTGTTATCCATTGAGAATATGTTACTGGAAAGTGTGATGGTTTGTTATTGAATAGGAGGGGAGACTGCATGTAGGGATTTGTAAAATACACGTGATTTAACCACACAGGGACAGTAATACACCACACAGGGACAGTGTGTCAGCATGTTGTGGCAATAAGATCTTTCCCTTCATTCCAGTGACACTACTCAAAAAAAGCAAGATCTCAATGGCATGAGTGAATGGTAAGGACGAGAGGGATCCAGCTGCATAACCACACACAAGGTTCTCAATTCTGCTAGTGTTTGTGTGATGCACAGCAAAACTTCAGTGAAATATTTAAAATACTGTGGCTATATTCTCAGCAGTTATTTTAACACAAGCAAGTATTTGGCAGGAACAGTTCAGACTTGATGGCACAGGGTAATCTAGATGCGAAGGAAAAACAGTTACAACAGCATTTAGCAGAGTACAATATTAAATGATTTATTATGGATCTCCAAAATAACTGTAGAAAAATGACAGAAAGTGTGGATTTGCTCCCCTGAGGTCTGATATATATGTAGCTGTGCTCTATGCCACGCAGTACCTCACACTACTTGAGTGTTTCTCATGTAGAAGAGCTCATTGCAAGTCCAGTAAAGTTACACTAAATGCACAAGGTGGTACATTTTCTCTAGAATATTATTTCCGTTCCATGTCATCTTGTTCACCTACTGTTATTGTCATTTGACCCTCACCCTGTCTAGAAAGTATAGAGGTCATTTACAACCTAACTGGAAAATGAGCTGGGAAGCTTGGTTGCTGTTACAGAGAATTGGACAAGACTTTCTGAGACCACTGTCCTATACATTTCTTTATACAGGTACCTCTGGGTATGAAAGTGCTGCACAGTGTGGTGAAATTTAAAAATATTTCAGCTGATTTTCTTCAGATGGTTTGAACTGGAGAAACAGTCCAAATCCTTTAGCCTAGAGCTCCCTGCACAGTAGGTGAGTTATCCCACATGCATCTTCAAGTTACCAGAGCAAAAAGGCTTCTCGTAGTTGTGCTACTGCAAGCAGCCTGCTCTGTGGTACTACAGGTGCAAAATGTGTACAATATAGTATAGCAGGTACTGTAGACATATTTGTGATGGTATTTTCCTTTAGTCTTAGAAAGAACAGGGAAATACCCACATCCAGCTCAATTCCTTGTGTCTGCACCATTGCTTACATATCCTTCTTATGGTATTGTTGTTCTATATCCCTAGGTGCAGGGATCTGCCGTTTAAGAGATAACATGGGTGGAATTCATCTTCCACAATTGTAAATGCTTATGGCTGGACTAGACTCCCTTTAGGCTCCCTTTATAGATGCTGAAAAATAAATGAACTCTTTTAGATTATGGTTTATGTGACTCTAATTTCAGATGTCTACTTTATGGCAAGATCAATTGTGTTCCAGAAGTGTCTGTGCCTCTCCGTCAGCTGTAAAGGAAATTTAGATTGCTAAGTCAGTGACGACATCTACAATATTTATATCTGTATTTGGACAGATGAACTTTGCTTTGTGTATATTAGTGATTTATAGGTGTGGGGTTTAAGTTTTTTTTTTTTTGTTTTTTTTTTTTCTCCATTGAGATTTGATTTACTAGACTCTTGCAATATAGAAATAAGGATTTATTTTTGCCTGATAGCCACCTTCAGTAAAAGTAATTCAAGCAACAGATCGCTTGGAATGGTCCTTTGGACATGCAAATAGTTGTGAGGTTTCAGTTTTTGGTGGGGGAGGACTGAAGTAGTAGAAACCTGTGGGTTTATAGAATAGGGAAAAAAGCCTGTGAATTTGCAGATTACTTCCCAGGATTTTCAATGTCTTGGACATTTGACACTTCTAAACCCGAAGGCCTCCCTTTCTATCTGGGGTACATTGTTCTTTATCACCTCGCATTTAAGATGGTGGGAGAACTGCACTCCCAGTTGCCTGCATAGAGCTGTAGCAGGCAGCTCTCTCCTGCAATTGATAGCACTTCATGACTTAAGTCTACATATTGAGATCTTCCTGGTCTTTGCATTTCTGGGAGCATTGCCTCTTGTAAATGCTGGAATCCACTCTGTGACTAATCTGCTTTTCAGTACACTAAATACGATGTAGATGAACTCATGCTGTGAATTCAACTCTTCTTTGGATATAACCTGCACTAACTTGTTTGTGCAGAAGCCAACCCCTCACTTCCTCATCTGAGATTCAGTGCCATGTGATGAAGACATTTAATGGTGCTGGGGCCCAAAACATTCTACCCTGATATTTCCAGTGTCTCTTCCCTGGAATGAACTATGTAAACCACCCCCTTTCTAGAATGAGTTGCACAACAGATGCCATTGTGATCTTGTTTGCACAAAACTGAGATTGTCTATTTCAGATGGTTTCTCCACAGACGTATGAAATTCATACCTGAACTAGAAAGATCTTCATAGGATCATTAGTTTCAATCTGGCTTTGTTCTACACATGCAGAACTAATGAGCTCAATGTCTCTATTATAAGTGAGCGTACATACATAGCACAGATACAGTAGCAAACTTTAGGCCAAAGATACTAGCTAAAAATATGCTCACAAATCCACTGCTTAACCTTCCTATCAGCTTTCCATGTTCACCTATCCATACAGTCTCTCATTTGTGAATTGCTGGTATTTTACATGGGCAAAGGGGAAGAAAGAAGAACTTCGTAGAGAAACCACTTTTTCCGCCCTTTAGATATAACTGCGCACTACACATTAATTGCAAAACAAGCAGATAGAGGTTATTTTAACACATACAAAGAGGTTAAAAATATTTAGCTGTTGTCTACCAGTTGCTGAAAGGACTGTGGTTATACCTTTGTATGATTTAGCACACATTACATAACATAAGGACTAGAAATTTTTTTAATTTGTTAGTGGGGTTTGTTTGAGTTTTTGTTGTTTCTTTGTTTGTTTTTTCATACATTAAAGTATCTTCCTAAATTTACAAACACAGCTGTATCACCTTGTAGATCCTTTGAGAGAGTGAACCTCTTAATCACACATTTCAGTGTTCAGAGTTAATACTTTCACCTTTTGCAGCCTAGATTTGTGTAGAAATGTAGCATGTAAGTTGCTCACTAAAAGCAGCTAGAGATTTTCCTTCATTCAACATAAAACGGAAATAATATAATTTACCAATTTGCAAGGGAAAAATAAAATTGGGATTGTATCAGATTTTTCTTTTAAGAAGCTGCAAAATAAACACATTTTTTTTTAATTTGACAAAACTGGGGAAGCAATATACATTAAAAAAATTAATTGACATAAATGACACTTTCAAATTGGGGCTTTGCATAGTCATAAAAAAACCACCATTTCTCCAGATGGCATTAAGAGGTCTCACTGGGAAAGAATAATTTTATTCTTGACATGGCTTATGCTCTATATAAAAAGTGAAATTGTACAGAGAATGAGCAATAGCAGCAATGCCTAAGCAGTTGGCTTATGTGTTGGTTCTAGTTATATCATTGCTCACAATGTTTCTAGTTGAATGCTTATGAAAGATGTAATGGGTGAAAAATTCCTTTTATAAAATCACACAAATGTTGATTAGAATGTGGGTTTTTTTGGGGGTCATGTAGTTCTACCTTGTGCTTGAAGAGGGACTACCACTGACACCACGTCATGCTCCTTGTCCAGCAGCATCTTGAGAGCCTCTATGAAGGAAGCTCCCACAGACCTTCCAGGTAGCCCCTTTCCTGCAGCACTGCACTGTGAAAAAGTTGCTCCTCATCTCCAACCAGATCCCCCCAAGGTGAAACTTGTTCCTTCTCCTATGCTGCAGCAATACTGAGAAAAGACCGTTTGGCTCCAATGTCTTTCTTCTGTCCTTCAAGTAACTGTAGGTTGCACCTAGAACAGCTCAGTTACCATGGCTAACCCTAGCCCTAACCCTAATCCTAACCCTAGCTCATCTGGACCCCTGATCATCTTAGCAGCTGCCTAAGAGCCTTCTCTAGTTTCTCAGTATCCCCCTTGACATTGTAGATGGGGAGAACATGTCAAAACCAGTATATTTATTAATATCCTGTGCTCACCAGTGCTGAGTATAGGACAGTAGGAAATTCTTTGTATCTGCAGGACACAGTCATAGCATAGCACATTATAAAGCTGCATTAGCTGTGATAAGCACATATTGCTACCTTACATACCTGGCAATTGTGGCACTCTTCACTGGCTTCTCATGCTTCTCTGCTAGCTGGTTATCAGCCTGTATTGCTGCATAGTGTTTTTCTGCTCTCGTGGTGTGTTTTTTTATTACTGAACTCCGTGAGGTTTCTGTCTGTTTAATCCTGAGCATAAGTGCCCGGAGTGGACCACTAAATGGTTTCTAGTTAATGGATTTGAGGGATATTCAGAGATACGCTTCAATTGCATTGTTAATGTGTACATTTTATCTAGCACTGATACTAGAAAATAGGGGAGACAATGGAAATTTTGCACTTTTTCAGTTGTTGTTTTGGCTGGTGAGTTCTATTAAAAAGTGTTGGTCCAGCTTGGTTGGACCAAGTCTCTTGCCAACACTTTACCAAGGCGCTTTTTTTTTTTTTTTTTTTTTTTTTTATGTTATTTTATGTAATGGTGACAAACCATAGTTGCTTGCCAAAGAAAAACAATTTGTACTCTCCCGTGATTTGTCAGCCTGGCACTGCAGGGATTTCCCTCAGGGAAGTAACCTGCACAGCAACATTTGTCCTGAACTCACTCCGTATTGGCAAGTAAGGCCCTCTCAACACTTCCTTAATTTCCTGTCTCCAGTCTCTTCTCATTTTGTAGCTGTGCAGCTACACTGCTTTAATATGCCCAATTTATTAGCAATCTCCTTTCCATGAGCTTGATCCAGCTCACATAAGTTGAATTTGCACATGTTGAAGCCCAGATAGCAGACGTGCAAGCATATTCAGTTTCTGCAACATGGCAGCCAGACTAAGCTGCTCCATTATGTCAGTAGTATATATGCCAAATGAGTCGGGGGAGAGGAGGAAAGAGGAGTTATTCAGGAATGCTATAATGTACTTACACATATTCATATAAGATTTTGAAAGAGTGTCAAAGTCCTTGAAGTTAATTCCCAGTCATTGCCAATTATTCCTATAAGGCACTATTGCCAGCTTTAGCAGTTTGACATAACTCTTTATGAAAGTACTGCTGGAGCTACCTCTAGTTCCGTTGGCTGGTATCGTGGTTTAAGCCCTGTCAGTAACCCAGAATCAAGCAGCTGCTCACTCACTTCCCCCCCTCCTTCCTCCCCCTGCTCCCAGAGGGATGGGGAGGAGAATCGAAAGAATGTGACTCCCACAAGTTGAGATAAGAACAGTCTAGTAACTAAGGTATAACACAAATCACTGCTGCTACCACCAATAATAATAGTAATGATAAGGGGAATGAGAAGAGAAGACAACCTACCGATACCCAGCCCGACCTGAGCAGCTACTTAGCCCTTCTGGGTATCTGCCCCCAGTTTATATAGTAGGCATGATGTGCTGTGGTATGGAATACCCCTTTGGCTAGTTTGGGTCAGGTATCCTGCCTCTGCTTCCTTCTGGCTTCCCCTCCTCCCTGGCAGAGCATGAGACTCAGGAAGCATGAGACTCAGGAAGTCCTTGGTCAGAGTAAACATTAGTGAGCAGCAACTGAAAACATCAGTGTTATCAGTGCTGTTCCCAGGCTGAAAACACAGCACTGCACCAGCTACTAAGAAGGAGAAAAATGATTGCTACTGCTGAATCCAGGACAGCTGGTATTTTTATAATAATATGCAGCCTAAGTACCTGTTACATGCTTGTATCTAACTGCAGGGGTAATGGTGATGGTAACCAGTTCATGCTAATGATAGAGAACTGTCTTGTGAAACTGAGTATGTCATTCCAGAAAATGCAGAGTGCCACTGATTAACGGATCTGTGGGCACTAGTTATTTTATAGGATACACTCAAAATTAATTTAAAATAGGACTCCACCTCAGATTTATCCTCCTTTTTCTTTCCTTTCATCTTACTTCTCCATCATTTGTTTAATGCTAGCATTTTAATTAATTGCTTCGTTTGAGAAACTTTGCTTGACATTATATGTTTATGTAACTTCAGCTGAACAAGAAAGAATGGTAGTAGCTTACATACAAAAGAAGAAAAAGTGGAAGAAAAAGATGTCCTGAATACACCTCTGCTCCTACATGTATTCTCTTCTGCTGTCTGACAGTATGAAGAGACTTGTAAAAAAATTTAATTGCATTTAATTATGGAAGTATGTTGGATATGAAACTAGTTGCCTGGTTTATGAAAGGGCATAATAATAGGCAGTGTGACCACGTGCCCCTGGAATTTTTAGTTTATTTTGGCTTTAGAGGAAAAAAAATATAATTAAAAAAAAATAAAAAGGAGGTACATTTAAATTCATAATATGTTTTTCTCTTATAATGAATTACGCCTTTAGTTATAATTTGTATATAAGAAGATTTGTACTCCCATTCTTTTTTAAAGAATACTTATGGAATAATTTTTTATGCTCTTGTGGCATCCTCAAGATGGCACTCGATTTTGTTGCCAATATCTGCATTCCGGTCACCTGTTTTGGGCACAGGATTTGTAATTTTCACTAACAGAATGGATCTTGATGAGCAGAAAGTCAGATAAATATTTGCTTTAAAACTACATGGTTACTTGTTTCACAGAAGTCTCACTGGCCACTTAGATCTCCTTCTATCAAATAGCTGTTAATCCCCTTCCTCAGTCTTGGTGGGTTGCTGTAACCCATGGTCAAAATTACTCATCCTTGATACTGGGCATTTTTTTTGTAATGATACTTAGCTCAGCTTGGAGGGAGCATTTTAGAGAGGTAGAATTTAATTGCCTGTATTCAAATTTAGTAGACATATTTCTTCAAAAAGTACAGTTGAATTTTAGTCACAAGCATATTTGCCAAGAAAAGCAGTTT
>JASSUY010009759.1:38157-51430 GCA_032466535.1 Forpus xanthops | reverse complement strand
CCAGCGATGGAGCATTCACAACTTCCCTGAGCAACCCATTCCAGTGCCTCACTGCCCTTACAGTAAAGAATTTCTTCCTTACATGCAATTTAAACTTCCCCTGTTTAAGTTTGAAACCGTTACCTCTTGTCCTTCCACTACAGTCCCTCATAAAGACTCAGTCCATCCGCAGCATCCCTATAGGCCCCCTTCAGATATTGGAAGGCTGCTATGAGGTCTCCAGGCATCCTCCTCTTCTCCAGGCTGAACAGCCCCAACTTCCTCATCCTATCATGTGCTGTTTATAGATGTTCTGTTTTGTTTTGTTTATTTTTTCATTTTGGCCATAAATTAGGTGTTAACGCTCTGAAGGTTCTGAGAACTGTATTGCTTTGAAACAATGGAGTGAAGACTGTGATGCAAGATTAGCATGACTCTAAATGTTACATTCAGCTCCCCCTTCATACCCCATAAGATGAATTAAATCACTCCTTTATGTTTCCTTGGGTAACAGCAGGATCTCTGCACCAAAGGACAGTGTACCTGTTCACATTTTGCAGGCACAGCTTGAATACTTAAAGTAGTTAGATGCAGAGCTTCTCATAAATAAATAAATAGCTCAGAATTATGAGGGGAGTGAAGTTTGTAGTGGGAAAATGCAGATAAACTGAAGAAAATTTAGAATAAGAACTAAATAAAGTGTTACTCTTATAAGTTCATCACTTCCATAAGGGAAACTTCTGATAAGCAAACTAATATTTATATGCTACTCACAAAGACCAATCTATTCCATGACACACACTCAGACTTCTATTTATGGAAGTAAAGCAGCACAGTCATGTTGCCATTCACATGTACGTCATAATCCTGCCCACAAGACATGCCTGGCAGATGCTCCTTACCAATGTTACGCTATGCTGGTGTGTAACCTCTTTCTATAGTTTTGATAGGTCCATGTTGCTCTAGCTACATGAGTAAGCTTTATAAATCAGTAGGTAAAGGACAATCAACTTCAAGGGAAAGGCTTATTAATTCAGATGGTGTGACGGTCCTGCCACTGTTTTGTGGAACAAGTAAAATCAGCAGAAGTGTGCCAGCAGCATTCTGAAAGTAGGTGATTTCGAGGACATAAGTTTGAGTTTAACTGGGCAGAAAGGGACCAGAAACAATGCCTGCTACATGTGGCCCCACATGTACAATCTGCATTTTGATCATTGACACAAGCTGACCTCAGGACAGCAAGTGAGGATCATCAGCATCACAGGGGTCACAGATAAGAATGAGTCCTAAGAAATGAAGGCCCTGATCAACACAATGGCAAAGTGTGTTCACAGTATCGCATTACTACTACACTGATGGTATCTGAGATTTCAGGAGCTTCATACTGATATACTTACTAAATCTCATGAGACTTGATGTGGATGCAAGACTGGCTTCACAGAAGTCTGTTTTCAGAAGCTGAATTTTCCTGTTAAGAGTATAATGAAGCCTGACCATTACCTTTTCTCTGGGTGCATGTAAGAGAGTCTTTGGGAAAGGGGAAGATCCCACACTGAAGGACTTAAAAAAAAATACAAAAAATAAAAAAAAATCTTGCTCTAGGTGGCTTATAAAAGCATATTAAAAAAAGGGAGTTTCAGAAATGACACTAAGGAATGACACTGAAACAGAGCTGGTAAAAAGAAACTGGGAAACCACAATTGCACACACAGAGTAGTGATCTCGAGGACATCTACAAGAGATGGTTGGTTACATCAGACACATGATCTCTGCCTGTGTTTAAAAAAAAATGATAGTGTGTTTTGAAATACTAAAATCTGACTGACCACCTTTATTTTTTTTAACAAAGACATTTTGCTGGTCCAAATAGCCAAGCTTCTAAATGGCATCCTGCTCTCTCTTGGGAGCCTGACACACAGTCACAGATTATTTCTTTTAAGAACAACATTATGTACATCCCATTTCAACACGCAACTTAATAACAATTATTACAATTTCATCAGCAGTCAATTACTGAATATACTGTTGCCTTCCAGTTGAAAAACTCTGACGCAAGAACCTCACAGCGCTCAGGAGTCAGGGACTGCCATACTATATAGCTATTATTAAAATAAATAAGCTATTCAAATAAAAGAAACTGCCACAACAAAAACAAGAAGGTACTTCTTTTCTGCCTTCATCAACCACAAATAAAGGACATACAAACTAGTGCACTGCTGTGGCAATGAAAGCCAACAGAATACAGAGTTACGTCAACAAGGGCATCACAAGAAGAGATAAAGACGTCCTTATCTCTCTCTACTCAGTGACTGTCAGGCCACATCGAGAATCCTGTGCTCAGTTTTAGCCCCTGCTATGTAAGAGATGACGTGGACAGTTTGAAGACAGTCCAGAGAAGGGCCACAGAGATGATCAAAGGACTGGGAAGCCTGCTGTGTTAGAAAGGCTGAAAGAACTGTGTTTGTTCAGCCTTGAGAAAAGGCAGCTCAGGCGAGATTTTATCATCATGCCCCAACATTTAAAGGATGGCCTCCTCAATAAACCTTCATTGGTGAAGAGCTCAAGTAATAGTCCAGGAACCATTTTTTTTTAACATCTGCACCATGTAATTATTATCTCCACCAATTATTTAGCAAAAGATTATGACCTACTTAATATTTTTCACAAAGGGGAAGGAAGTTTTAAAAACAAAATCAAACAAAATGTATGTAAAAAAAAAAACACACAAATTGAAACTTCTGGAAAAATTCATATGCATTTATTTCTCCTTTAAAAATAAATAGGGCGTATTTGCATCTATGCTGCTGTATTTAAAAGTGTATTTATTTGCTTTGTATAAATCTGCAAGTAAAATAATTTTTCCCCTTTTTATACGAGACATTATTCACATACGATTAAAAATGTTCATTGAAAACATCTCTGAGCAAAAATTAAACTTCACGATTACAAAAATGTTTTCTTTGGGACTTCTTTGTAGAGTTTCTCATATGCTTTTAAAACTTTTTTCCTTCAACAGTACAGAGGCACACAGTAAAGTACATTTTTGATGTTCAGAAATCATTAAAAAAAAAAAAAACAACAAAGAATGGTAGACATAAAATCCACCATGACAGGGAACAAATGAATTAACTTTTTACTTCTATTGATGCTGCCTAAAATCCAGCATTCTCTTGAAAATGAAAAGGATATTAGTAATATTATTCTAGCCCTTTGTAGATAGGTCTATCCCAAATCAGTCTGGAAAGAAAAATTTCACAGACCATACCCAGAGCTGAGACTTCCTTATCCTATTGTGCAAATAACCAGCTTTAACTTTTAGTTCTAAGAAAGCTGTTTAAGAGGACTGGTATTATAAGAATTTAAAAAAAAAAAAAAAATCACTTGGTTTTCAGTGAAGTGATGCTGTTTCAATATGCGTTTGAGATTTGTTTGATACCATTTCTTCAAAAAAAACACCAACACAAAAAAACAAAACAAACCAAAGCAATGAACAAAACCAACCACAACATCACACCACAATTCTGACACTGATTTGTCACTGTTTTTTATGAAGAGTAGTTTAGTAAAGGTAATGTAAGCAAACCAAGGATTTTTACAGAAATAAGAATTCTGCCAGATACTCCATCCAAAAGAAATACTTCACATGTCAGATATTGTGAATATTATTTGAAAAGTACGTTTGCATTTTAAGGAACACAGAACTAGAAATACAAGCATATTTTTCATTTGAAAATCATAAAAAAAAAAACCAACCAAGCAAAAATAACCCCAACAATTAGCCCCAAATCCTGTAAGGATAGGCACAGCTTTGATGTTCCATGAAAGTTTAAGTACAGAAAAATTTAATCTGTTTACTCAGAATAAGGTAGCCTACTTTCATTCCAGAAGTAACAATTCTCACTTTGAAGAATTATTTAAAATAAGAATTTTAGCTGCAGATAAGGTATAATAGTGAAGCTATGGAAGCTGAAGGGAGAACACGTATAAATCTAACTGAATGGGCCTACAAAAGAGAAGAAAAACAACAAAAAACACCAGATAGAAAGCCTACAGCCGACACTTGGTTTCTGTTTCCTTCACTAACAGTATCTACCCAGTACTCCATTACTACAGTCACTGAAATACATCTTCAGTACTTGTTCTCTGTGACAATTCAATTTTTACTTAATTTTAAAGTAAAGCTATAACCCACAGTTTGACATCAGTTACGACAAGGATTACAGTGAACTTTACTACTGTAGATCAAAAGGAGACTTTAAAAATGCAATTGTATTTAAATAGTGAAGATGACAGAATATTAAAAAGAGTGAATCTTGAAGTACACTAATTCAAATTTCCATTTTGAACAAGTAAAGCCCAATGAACTGAACAATGACAAAGAAATCACTGGATAATAAATGCCTAAACCAACAAATCAAATAAACAGATATGTCCCTTTTACATCCAGTTTTATCAGATTGCTTAGAGCAGGCGTGTAGTTTTTAAATTACTGGTTTTTACTGTAAACAGCTCTGTAGACCTCTTTCATCTCAAAGGAGAAAATGTTATTCACCCGTAAATGAGCTATCACTAACACAAATAACCAAGAAGAGCCATAAGGCCACGCTATTGTAGAGGACAAGGTCCAATAAGGCCATGTTTTTTAACTAAGCAAGCTTTAACATTTTTAAAGGAAAGTAAACCCAAATCTTTTTATGCATGTTGGAAAAAAAACCACAATATTTGGAAGGCCACAGATTTTTACATCTGCATGTGTTCCATTGTGTCCTCCCCCCAAAGCCTACACTTGAATATATGCTTTTTCAGTTGTGCCTACTACTACTTAAGAGGCCTTCGATTATAAATTATTCTGAGTCATGATTTAATATTCTGCAACTGATCCTGATTTTTTTTTTTTACTGATACCAACCAACTTTCAGGGTTCCCCTTTAAAGCTTCAGAGTCCTGTGATTCAGAGCTGGATAACAACATCTACACTAACATTTTTTTCATACTGCAGAAGTACCTCCTAATGCTTATATTTACATTTATAATTTACTGATGCTCACTAGGCATTCCATTTTCTTTCATTTTTGCCATGAATTTTTAAACAAGAAAAGATGATCCAAGCAAAAAATGTGCATGCAGTTCAATGGAAGTTTGCAATAAAATGTGCCAGACATGTCTGAGAGTCTTAACTGTCCCTGTGCAAGGAAAAGAAGGAATAGTTCTGCAATTTTAAAAGTACACAAAATTAAACGACATTTGTCTCACTTATACAAAGAAAATCTTATGTAAACATCTATCACAAACTACCAAATACAGATTTAAAATATTCAAATGTTTCCAAGTAGACCACACACACACATACTGATTTCGGGCAGTCAACTAAAACAGAAAATACTATATGATAATGATAAGAAGGAAGGGGTTCAAACACAGCGAAAATCCTTTCTTCTATGATTAAAAAACAAACAAACAAACAAAATAAACCCAACTACAAATAAACAAAGAAAAAAAATCCAGCCTTCCAGTTATTAAAAAAAAAAAACAACTCACAATAACAGTGCCATGGCACTATGATGCTTAACTAAAAATTAGCCGGGTGAACTGTGAACATAACCAGAACCAACATAAAGAATAGAGTCTTACTAAGTTTGTTTGTTACATTTAAATTGTAGCTTACCATTCAGTGACTATAACAAATAAATTACAGTTTTCTCCTGTATAAGAGTTTTGAATAGCCATAGCTGTCTGATAGACTTGAAAAGGAATACATTATTTTCCTTTTTAATACACAATTATCATATCCCCATCCAGGGCAAACCACCTCTATCACTATGTATTCTCCACAAGAACAGTTACAGTCATCTTTCAATTTAGCCAGAAACATAAAAGGCACAATGTAGCTATGAGATATACACAAATTCTACAAGACCTTTGCTATGAAAGCTAGGCAAGCATTTCCAGTGTGTCACGTAAGGGGCACTAGATAGTAGGAAATAATCCCTATGTGTATAAGTCAAAGCTACAGAGCATGAAACATAAGCACTTTCATTCACATTGCATTTAAGTATAACGGGGGATTAACGACACAAAAAGTTCAATACACAGTGTTTACTGGTAACACTGTCCATCAAGAAGTCCCTAAATAGCTTCACAAGAAACATCAGCTACCTACATGAGAGAAGCAGCTGATTCTTCTCTGTCAAGAAAGACTTTACAGAGGTGGCAGTGGAATTGCTAAACAGCTGCTAGCCACAGCCAGTTCTTTTAACTGGTCAAAAACGGTAGCATACCCAGGGCAGCCAGTACACATAACTAAACCCAAGTTCATCACCCAAAATTACTAATCACTGGGTTTTTTTCATTTTGTATCACCACTGCAAATGTGAGTGCAATAAAGAAAGTTAGCAAATTTCAAAATCTGAAAAAACAGCTGGTTCTTAAAATACACAGAAATAGTAGTGTACCTCGATAAATTTCTATACTAAACTAATACCGTTTATAACTATAAAAATAGTTAACTCACATGTTCTGTACATCCTTATGAACTGCATTTCAAAATGTTTGCATCAGATAAGCAAAACTGATCTCAAACTGGTGGGTTAACCCTGGCTGGATGCCAGATGCCCACCAAGCTGCTCAACTGCACTCCCTCCTCAGCAGAACAGGGGAGAGAAAATAGCACCAAAAAGCTCATTGGTTTGAGGTAAGGACAGGGAGAGATCACTCAGCTGGTAAAATTGTCTAGACTTGGGGAAATTGATTTAATTTATTATCAATCAAATCAGAGTAGGATAATGAGAAAAAAAATCCAAATCTCCCAAAACCCCTCCTTTCTTTCCAGGCTTAACTTCAGTCTTGAACTCTCAGCCTCCTACTCCCATTGGCACAGCAGGATGGGGAATGGGGGTTGTGGACAGTATATCACATGTTGCTTCTGTTGCTCCTTCATTCTCAGGGGAGGACTATTCACACTCTTGTTCTGTCTGGTGTGGGTCCCTTCCATGGGGTGCAGTCCTTCAGGAACAGGCTGATCCAGCATGGATTCCCCATGGGCTCACAAGTCCTGCCAGCAAACCCACTCCCAGAGTGAGCTTCTCTCTCCAAGGGGCCACAGGTCTTGCCAGGGGCCTGCCCCAGCATGGGCTGCCCACAGAGTCACAGCCCCCTGTGGGTATCTCCTTGCTCTGGTGTGGGGTCCTTCATGGGCTGCAGATAATATCTGCTCCTCGATGGACCTCCATGGGCTGCTGGTAGGTATCTGCTCCACTGAGAACCTCCATGCCCTGAAAGGGCACAGCCTGCCTTGCCACAGACTGCAACACAGGCTGCAGGGACTCTGCTCTGGCACCTGAAGTACCTCCTGCCCCTCCTTCCACAGACCTTGGCATCTGCAGAGCTGTTGCTCTTACTCTCACACCTCTCTCCAGCTGTAATTGCTCCTGTGCAGTTAACTTTTTCCCTTTCTTAAATATGTTATCATAGAGGTGCTATCACTGTTGCTGATAGTCTCAGCCTTGGCCACCGATATATCTGTCCTGGAGTCCAGCTGCAACCGTCTTTGCTGGACATGTGGGAAGCTTATACCAGTTTCTTCTGTAGACACACCTCCTACCAAAACCTTGCCATGCAAACCCAATACACTCTCTGAGACCAGGACTATCTCTTCAATTTCACAAACCCCAACACCTTTAAAACCTGACCATTATCCCAGACACTGTCCTCGCAAAGGAGCAAAATACAGTTTCTTCTATGACATTTTACTCCCCAAAGATCAGTCTGATAACATAAATTATTTTTCCTTTACAGCTTATTTTGATGCTCATAGCAGTAAAAGACCAGGCAAGTCACAATACAAACCTGTTCACACAGAATGGTTACTCTTCATTTACAAATACTTGAGAAGTAAAAGTTGAAAAAATAATTAAAAATATTACTAGGGAAACTGGTCACAGACTAAGAAGCCAGATGCTACTTACCATAAGCAGTTCCATAATGTATTAACAATTACTGCTAAATGCTACTTTTCTCAATAACTCTCTTGGCTGCATTAATTTTTAATAATGCTTCAGTAGCCTTCCATTATAGTGTTTTAAAGATCTCATTTTGCTACACTAAGTATAGACTATTTAGTTGGATTTCAATTTTCTAAATAAATAGAAATGCCAAAGAGTTTTTAAGTCAAGATTTGTTTTTAGACCACAAACAACAACTTACTATCTCCCAGGAAATCTTCGGGATTTTTTAACAGAATTTTTAATCAAAATTGACATTGGCTGCACTGTCAGCTGCAGCCTGTACCATGCCCTGCTTGTACTATGAAGTATGTGGTTTACTCAACAGCTCACACTCTACAAAACGCATACATACGTTAGTTTTTAAACCCAAGATTTTTCAAAAAACTAACACAGCAAAAACTTACATAGCCAGTTCTGATGTACTGTAAAAGCAAAAAGCCCAACCCTCATCCTCCAAAATGCCTCTTACCCTCAAAGGTCCTAGTACCTGTAAGGGGCTGGGGAAAACAACACTTGAAGGGATGGCTGAATAAAAAGTTGAAACACATTACATACATAGCTCAGAAAACTGAATCCCTATGTTAGCAGGCTGGCATGAGTTTAGTTCAGGTTCTTAACCACCTTCCTTTCTAAGGAAGCCACAAAATCTACTGTAACTCCACAAACAGCATATAAGAGGGGAATTTTAAAATAATAATTTAAACAAGGTGCTCCTAAGATTTCTCTGACCTCCAGAACGGATTCAGATTGTATCAATGCTTCAAGCTTCTTATGGCTTTTTCTGCACATCTGGATAGTATCATGTTTTGGTACAAGGCATATTTACAATTTATCTCAGACAGAACAAAAAAAAAAATGCATTTTATGTGCTACTCTCTTTTCAGGGTGAAGTAAATTTTGGGTAAAACAGAGTTCGACTTAAAGTAAGCTGAAAAGCAACTACAAAAATCAAAGCCACTGCAGAAGACTGCATTTACAAGTACTGCAGGCATTCTAACTTCAGAGAATAGGCTAGAACCACAAACCAAAGCTATGATAAACCACCAAATAGCTTAAATCTGGAGTATCAAAAAAAAAAGGGGGGGGGGATAGAGAGGGCAGTAGTTTCTATTTACACTATGAAACCTCTTAACTGCTTTAAATTTAGTTTTAAGGAAGGGTATCTTATTTAAAAAATTAAACACAGCAGTTTGAAGCCCACATGTGGGCTTAGACTCTGGTATTAACAGATGGTGGTAATTCCCTCAGACACCACAAAAATTAATAAAACATCATATAAACAGCCATTTCAAGGTCTCTGCAAATCCAGGCAGACACTGCGTCACTGAGAGAAAAGAACCTGTTGCACTCTATATTTTCCACCCATACTGCTAGTTTTTCTATATGTAAAGCTTTCAGCAGTATCATTTCTTAATAAACTTCACCTCAGCAAGTAATTTTATTTGGGATTGTTATTTTTTTTAGTGCTTCTACTTTCAAGAAAAGACTGCTGCAGAAGTATCAACTTTGACAACTCCAAAAGGTATTTGCTTATATAGCTTCGCATCTTTCAGCTGAAACTTTTGTATTCCCCTTTCCCATCCTCATTTTGATTGTTGCCTATAGTTATACAAAATGTTCTTAAAACACATTTTACAATTATTTGCTTTCAGAAACCCAACAGCTTAAGCTGTTGGGTTTCTGAAAGAGGGGAAACTTGTTAAGCAAACTACACCTTCAAGGGAGAAAAATTATTAGACTTGAAAGCTATTGGTTTATGTGTACCAGGACATGTAACAAAGCAAACAGATTTGAATTCATTCTTTAATAGAACTTACTGTTTATCAGGAAAGGGGGAAATAATTTTATCTTTGGGTTTGTTTTTTTTTTTTTTTTTCTTAGTTTTTCCCTTGTTATAAAACTGTTTATAATAGTAATAAGGGAAATTATCATGACTGAGAACTGGGAATTACCTGCTTCTGGATTTTAGAAAATACCTGTAACTGTCGACTTCTTCATTGAAGAACAATCCATTTTAAAGACTGTATTAACTCCAATGGAGAACTACCTTTGACATGTCAAATACTGCACTATATTAACTGTTAAAGGCTAACTCCCTCTCAGTGACTAAGCCTACGCATTGTTTCAGTCACATTTGTTGTATATTATCAGCTACCTTGAATTAATGATTTTCTTTGCATGAAACATGGACTCTAAAAGTTTTGCTACAGAATCATCTTTGCTCAGTATATTACAGCTTAAGTTACAAAGTTATAAGCACATAAAGTTCTACAGAACATTAAATCTGTAAATATTAGACAACATATAAAGTCATGAATCTATTCTTTTCAACAAACTCAATGCAGAACAACAGCTTTGGCTCTATGTTGAATATTACGTGGTTTGAGGGTTTTTTTCCTGATACAAAGCATCCATAACTGAAGACTACGTTAACAGCTCCTCTAGTTCAATTTCAATTCATGCTGATTTGTTGAAGAACTTACTATTTAGTGTACATTAAGAGCCACAAAATTTCATTAATTCAACTTCATACTTTTGCAGCTGAATATCAAATGTAGCTACATTTAATATTTCTGAAGTCCAAGAAATAAAGCTTACCTACAACCATAACTGCAGTCTGCAGAACTGATACACACACTTCAGGTTTGTGCATTTAATCCAAGGCTATCTACTAACAAGCAGGCGCAACAGATGAAAAGCAAACACTCACTGCTGTGGCTCACAGAGGTCTGTTTTCTTTAGCTGCATGTGGTGCAAATTGCCCTTTGCTGGGTTAGGCATAGTAATATTGACTGAATTATTTATGGTAGATATTGCAGCTCATACTGTGAGATGAGGAAAAGGGCTGCTATAATTAAAAGGCTTCCCAGACTCCACCTCCCACTTTTCTGAAAGGAGGCACTATTATCTGCACAAGGGGAATAAAAATCTAAATGTGTGAATGATTAAGGAATTGGAACATCTGATATATGTCCCAGGCTGAAGACAGTTGGGATTGTTAAGCCCTAAGAAGAGGTCTGAAGAGATCTCATAAATGTGTATGCATATTTGCAGAGGGTAGGGTGGGCATGAAGCACAGACAAGGGAGCTAGACTTTTCTTAGCAGCACCCAGTGATTGGATAAGTAGCAACAGGTCCAAGAAATTCCACTTACACCTGACTAAAAATTTGATATGGGAGTCTCCATCCTTTGAAATATCCAAAACCTAGCCAGACAAGACTCTGAGCAACTTGCTGTAGCTGACCTACTTTGAGCATGGCTTTTTACTAGAGATCTCCAGAGGCCCCTTTCATCCTCAACTCTTCTTCTACAGTTCTTTCATAAACTAGCAGAATCACAGCCACTTCAAAGTGTTCTGACAATGAATTTTCAGCAGGACGTTAGTGTCAAAGATAAGAATGGAGAGGCATGACCATTAACATGTTTTTGAGGGGGGGGGGGGGGGGGGTGTAAAAAAAAAATTGTGTGTTACAAAGTCCAGGACATTATGCTGAAGTTTCTTTCCAGATGGACTCAACCCACTTCAGTCTTGACTAGTACGTGCAACTCTAATAGGCTTTTCTTTAAAGTTTATTTCTGAATTCACATAACACAGTATTAAGATCACAAAAGATGCAATGGAGAACACATCTCCATGGAATTTGAAAGAATGAATGAGAAAAATCTTTCAACTCACCTAAAAGCTGCATTAAAAAAAAAAAAATCATACAAAAACCAGAAGAGTTCTTCAGGTCATCTCAGGTATAAATGAAAAGACAGAAGGAAAAGCAAGGAAGATGAAGACTTTTGGAACTCCAGAAACTAAAATGTGGAGCAGAGGCCCCACAAATCTTCAGGGGAAAAAAGAATTAGAATAATGAAGTAGCTCCCACATCCTGAGCATCTTGCTTGGAAGACCTTATTCAGACCAATGCAATCTTACACAAATGTTCCCATAAGTTTCACCCATTCAATGTAAGAATATTAACAGTCAAGTTGGTCACAGATTTGACTCAAAAATACCACATACCTTGCCATTTACCAAAACAGATAATGTCTTTTACTGGAGTAACAGAAGGAAATAAATATTAATTTTGACAGCTTCATATCAGAAAACTTCTTGATTATGGAGGAACATGTTGAAGCAAACAATTCTACTGGACATGTAAACACTGAGTTTACAGAGATGGCTTTTGTTGGAGCTCTCAATCTCAAAGAAAACAGCAAGTTATCAGGCATGAAAGAATAACATTTCACTTCATAAGGCTCTTTACCTCCTTCCTCCTTCCATAGCTTAGCATAGCCACAATGCAGCTTTCAGATACCCCTTGATAAGTTTCATTTGAGAAAAAAATTACAATTTGAAGACGGATGAAGCTCTTTCTTCCAACAAAATCTGCTATTTCTTCTCATTTGAGGCAACAGCCTTTGTCCTGTTCTCTCAAAATTTCAATTCCTACAATTAAACATCTGCAGCTAATGCCTTTCTGCAAAGATGCCAAATCCCCAAGTCCATTCTCCAGACAACTGGGAAGCTCATTCACCCTGCACAACATCCTCAGATATACTAGCTCACACTTACTCACATCATGAAGATGCTACACAACTCGAGCTGACAGAACTCTGTAGCTCTTCTCATGTGCATGTACTACTGGAAGGGGCAGACAGCTTTCCCATTCTGCTAGCTATAAAACAAATTCAATTTAAGCAAGAATGCTTCCCTGAATTCAGAGTAATCTTTTTTTTTTTTTTTTCCTGTTTTTCTTTTTATTTGAAGGTTCTTCAACACAGGAAGTTTTGTAGCTCAATTAAAACAATAAATATTTTAGGGATACAGTGAGTTATACAAAGTGTTGCTGTAGAACAAGAGCAAACTGATCAGCCAGGCATGAGCAAGCCAAGACAGGGCTTCACTTCAGCTCATTCATTATTAGCTTGAATATGCATTTTATGGTTACTAGTCTATTTTAATGAAAGCTGTTTTCTGTAATTCTGTAGTAGGAAAAAGTCTTTGTTTCAACAGGTTTGTACAGTCTCCTTTGTGAATCAAAGGACGTTATTTCCACGTTCATATTTGTATTTATAAATACTTAAAATATATTCATTTTACAAAACGAAAGAGCAAAATCTGAAAACACCACCCTGTTTAATGGGTTTTAAAGCAGTCAATCAAAAGTCAACAAATGTTAGAAATAATAGGGTATTTGACACAAAATATGAAGACTTTAAACTAAACCAAAAAAAGTAAGATCATGTAAAACTGATTACACCGTCATATTGCTGGTGCTGGAGTTGGTTTAGAAGGCTCTAC
>JASSUY010009759.1:0-38147 GCA_032466535.1 Forpus xanthops | reverse complement strand
TCTATCTATACTTTCTCAGTACTAAAAAAGCATCATGTAGCAAAACACGACACAAATAACAATTCCACTTGTATTTTGCCCTATCTTACTTTCAGCTAACCCTAAACCCCAGTACCTATTCTGAATAGTTAAAGGCTTCCAACCGTAAACAAAAGGGCAGTGAAAGAAACATAACTGCCCAAATATTGAAAACAAGCATTTGTAAGCTGTTGGACAGCATAAGCAGTACTCACATTCATGCCGGCTTTCAGTGAATTGCTATGTCGAAACAATTTCACTGAAGCAACCCAATTTTAAATTAAAGAAGGTCAGTCACATTATAGGGGTGCACTGATATAACTGAATCAACGTTACTGGTATAAATTTCAGTAACACTGGAACTACTTAGACTTATTTACTGAACATGATTAGTTTCCACATACTTCACAAGTAGAACAAACTCCAAACCACAAAAATTACCTGAATACAGATTTTAGCTGAGAGTCAGTGGTTGACCAGAAGCTGAAGTGCTGCTCTAATTGAAGTCACAGATAATCTTTTTCTTAGGGATGAATGTCATTAATAACCTTCCTAAATTAGAAGTTATGAAACTCTAGTTCAAATAGCTGCAATCTATCATATAGTTGAAACAGGTATTTCTACCAATAAGGAAGATTATGTGATTCTCTACAAATAATCCTTCTTTTTTTTAATTGTTCATTACCTCTATGCTGAGTATCACATACTGAATACTGTACCATTCATAGCACATCCAAGCCAAACCATTGCAAGACAGAAGTAGGAAGTAGTTCATCAAATTGAAAACTGATGTTTCAAAAGATCTGCTGCCTCCGATTATAAAAGCAAGTTCCAAATGTGGTTCAGACTGAAAGAAAGCTTGAGGGTCCTGTCTACATAAGAATTAATAGAACTCCAAAATTGGCTACTGCCAAAAAATATGAGTGGCAATTAAGGATCAAATTCCACCATAAATAACATAGAAATAAACAGAACTCCATCACACATGACTACACTGGCCTTTGGCCACCAGGCACATACAAGATATCAACTAATGACGCAGCTTTAATGATACTCTTCAGTGTGAAGTACTACAAAATGCTGTAGTAATGGGAGAGCAGCACAAGTTGATTGAAATGATGAATTTATCAAGACAGGCTAAGATGCAAAACCAAAAAAGTATAGTATCAAGTAATAAACAGGTAAGATAAAAAGAATGATTTAAAATAGCTTGGAGAGCTTATTAAATTAGCACAACTGTGTTAATACTATGTACAGTATTTATCAGTATAGATAAGTCTCAGTTTTGGTACTAACCCAGTCACAGATTTCATTCCACTTTGACTCAATTCAGTATAGCATGAATGGAGAACAAATACTTCAGTCGGAACTGAAAGGTGATTATGCAGTGTTTAGGGTGTTGGTTTTTGTGTTGGGGTGCGGGGGTGGGAGTTGTGTATCTGGTCTGTTTCTTTTAAGGATGTAATATAGACAGTGATTCATACATTTGAAAAGCATAAGTGGAGACACTGAAAAGCATTAACATGAAAGACAAGAGACGCACTGCATCCTCCCAGACATAAACCTTGTGAACATAATGAGCCATCTCCTTGACTTCTACCCTTTGAGTACCTATCTGAGATCTAAGGGGGGGTGGGGGAGGGAAGAAGTAGAGTGAGGGAAAATATAGAGTAGAAAGAAAGATTAGTAAATAACTGAGTACACAGCTGTATGCTTAGTCTTCTAAACACCTAGTTTAAATGGGGAATCAGGTCACAATTTTGTAAAAATAGCATCTTGACAGTGAAAGGCTCTAACCTTCTGCTTGATGCAAAGGGATAAAACAGGTGGGAGCAGAGGGAAAGGCCAAAGATCAGAGGTGTTTTATTAATACCAGCCTCAGAATTTTATTACTTCAGCATGACAAAAATAACAACAAAGCCTCTACTTATTAATTTCCCTTATGATCCAACAAGCTGAATCCTCTAAAGACAAGATGTAAAACTAAGAAATACTCAAGTGATATGCTCACCATGATAGATTTTTAAGTGTTAACACCCATAGAAATGTATCAATCCATCATACCAGAACCACAGCAGATTCCAAACCACCTGCTGAGATATCACTAGTGCTTCATGACTGATGCAAGGATTGAAAAATTTTCCACCCATAAATACCTTCTATCAAAGGTTAGATAAAAAAAAAAGCCAACAGCAATCAGCTATGCTAAAAGAAATTAAATGAACGTTCACTCACTCAAAGACTTTCCAAAACAAAATCTAAGCTGTCAGTGGAAGTACCAGATAATGACAGCTACAAAACTCTTTAAGTAGCTGCCTATGGATTTCAATTACAAGCTCTCACATTGGATACTGCTCTTTTCATATGGCTCTGGTAGCTTCTACAATAATATCCAAACACAGCTTAGTATGGAGATGACAGAAGCAGGATAAAAAGGGACCATCAGGACAGACAGTAACTTGGACAAGGACTGCCACCTCCAGTTAAGTATTACCCAAAACAAAATTCACACACACACAAACCAACAAACCCATACTTCAAAATTCCCCCCTCTATCAGCAGAGAAATATACCACAAAAAATTAGAAGGCTTACTCCAAGAAAATTGAATGATTCTCAAGCCTGCAAAGTTGGTTCCACAAGAAAACCAGGTCATATGATGGAGGCTACAGTTCATGCAGCCCACGCTTTCTCAGAATACAACGGCATCCAATGAACAAAAGTGATTCTTCTTCCCCGCACAAGAGCAGAACTGCGCCCCAGGATGTTGCAGGAACCAAAACTGTAAATAGATTCAAAGAACTCAAATATCAAAAGACAACTTTGCCTTAAGACAACCCTCAATCAATCTCTGAAGAAAAGTACCACCAAAAGAAATAATCTTTCTTACATATACCTCTCATTATGTTTTTCCTTATGCCCACTACTACAGAAGCCTGTAGGGCAAGAATGATCTCTCACCTAATCCAACCCATTTGCTCTAAACCAGCAGATGCCACTCCTACAAGCATATAGTGACAGAGCACTAAAAAATGGCTTTCCTCTTGTGATGGGTGACTAACACTGAAGTAGGATGGAACAGCCAAGAAAATGAGAAGAGCTAGGCAGAAGTGTGGGCTGAAGTCAACAAGAACAGCAAGAGACTTTTTGAACTATGCCTAGTGTTTGACCTACTTCTTATAAGTGCTCTCTAGCCTGACAAAACATACATAAAAGCCTTCCAGACTGCACAAGGAAAACCCTGGTCAGCTAAACCTGTATCAGACTGAAATCTGTTCAAAGATGATGCATCACATCATCTGTTCAAAATGTGTAGGCAAAACAAGCAGCATGTGTTAGCACCAGTCACAGCTTTTAAGTATCAGTCTCTGCCAGTTCACCTTTCTTATGTTGCACTGCTGTAGAATCAGTAAAAAAACTCAAAATCCAAAATTCTAGGAAATTCAAACTGAAACAGAACGCTCTCTAAATGCTAAGAAAAAATGCAGTGCACATAGCCGTGTTTGATGAAAGCTGTCCAGACAAGAGACGGTTCAAAAATATACACTGAAGGAAAAATCCCCAAACCATTAAATACAAAAAAAAAGCAGAGAATTAAGGAGGCAAGTCACTAAAACTAATGAAAGAAAAGGCCATTTGAGATATATTATATAAAAAATTAATTAAAGCCATGTGTGGAAATTTTGCACTAGGAAATAAGTGAAACAAAAATACACTTAAACTAGAATACAAGTGGACAGACTGACCCACTTTCACCTTAGTATCATATTGGCTGGAACACATGGTGCAGAACTCCATTTTAAACATCAGTCTAACATATAAGTACAAAAGGATATAAAGAAGGAACTATGGAGAACTATCACCAGCAAGCATATCTATCGCAACAATAACATCCTTGACACTACTCTAAGAAAACTAATAGAGCTGATTAAAGGGAAAAGATCTCCTCATTAATAGAAGCACAGAACTAGCGTCAAAACATCCCCAAAGCAAAATCACTAAGAACAATTAGAGGACTATGTTGCTTGTGAGGAAAGCCTTTTCCAGTTTGGTGCTTTGCAGTACACAAGGGTCAGTGAACACACATATCAGGGACAGCATGCTGAACCTGAGAATTCATATTCACCGCATGGATCAAAACCAAGACAAGCACCACCATAGAAGAATGTATGATGTAAAAGTAGGAGTCCTCTCTTACTTCCAGAAATGTAAGAAGAACACAATATGCTAAAAATAATTTTAGAAGACTTCAGCTCATAGACTTTTAACATCTGATGACTATAAATAGCATTAACACTAGCAGATTTTTTTTAAGGATAACTGTAAGTAGTTCATAGATAGGGATTGACATAGAAAGGGCTCAAACCTCTCTCCATTATGTCTACTACTGCAACACTAAATTAAAAATAACACAAGCAATACTAGAAACTCTACCAAGTGATACTCCATTAAACAAATTCACCAGTATAATAGAACTTTAAACACATGGTAAATCTCAATGAAAAGTGTTGCTAAAGGAAAAAAGGGAATCAAGAGAAACAACTTATCTCATAGACAGCATGGGCATGCCTAAGAACAAAATACCGTCTGAGCTGAAAGTCAACTGTTAAAATTTGGCAAAGCAGAAAATCCAACAATGTATTAGACATGGAAAAAGATTTTCAGCACTGGATAAAACACACTTCATCACCTCACAGATAGAACAAATCACTGTGTCTGTCAGTATCAGTAGGTACTACATGAAGTTTGAATTGCAATAATAGAGACTACAGTGTGGGGTCCCCAAAAAGAAAGCATTCAAAGGTAAAAACTGTCCAAGAGAAACCCTAAGAGAAAAAAAAACTTAACAGGAAGTACAAGTAACTATCTCCATGACAAGGGCAAGAAAAAACAAAGTTTTGTCTTGAACGTTTGCTGCTTTCACACCAAGGCAAGAAGAATGAATAGACTTGTTTAAGCTTTACATAGAAGACAACAGTAATCTGAGATAAGAAAATTAAAAAAAGGAAAACTATCTCAATTGTTAGCTTCTGATTCTCTGCAATAATAAAAGAAGTCTCAGCTATGCAGAATTCTTATACTAAAAAAAACTATCAGCAAATGACTTACAGATACTCAATGTACAGGCTACATTTCTCTTAGGGATTTAACTTATCAACTGCCATATCAAATTGAGATCAGCTCTTTAAGCACTGTGCACTCATTATCACACTTGTATCAGAAGTCACTCAGAAACAGTAAAGGCTGATGGGATTAAAAAAAAAAAAAAGAAAAGAAAAAAACAACCAAGTTCTCTCCCCTCCCCCCCCACTGAAATCCCAACGAATGCTTCTAAAATACAAAACTTCATTTTATTTAAAGTTGCTATTAAAATTCTTAATACAGAATCAGATAATGTTTTGTAGTTTAGGGATATGCCATCAGCTTTACTTTGCATCAGCCATATTTAACTACGCTTGTTTCCCATGCAAGTAAATTACATTTCAAATATACAAGCATAAATTTGAGACATTCAGAGACCTGCGAAGAAAAAGACCAGCAGACACAATGTAACCTCTCTCTGCTGTGGGAATACTGACTATTGTGTATTAGAGTCCATCTGTTAAGTAATGACTGATCCAGAATGCATCGCTACTGCAGCAGACTCCCAAGCAGTTTCACATTCATACACGTCTCTTGACACTGAGAGCACTGTTAAACATTCTTGCATTTATTTTTAAATATAAGCATAGTTTTCAGCAATAGAAACTAACCAGTAGGTAGATCTGATACAGAAACACTGTAACAAGCACGGTAAGTCCTCCACACAAATACCAAAACACATAGTAACCTCACTCCCAAAGACAAGTCAATGTTAGTTCAGTTCTGATGCATTAGCAGCCAGAATTAAAATAAGCTTAAATATCAGTAAGAAGAATGAAAGAAAGAAAGAAAACTGGAAAACGATTAAACATCTTTGCATCTCCCTTGATCTATACAAAGTCAGTTAATAAAATAACTGCAGGTCATTCCCCTATTTTGAGCGCTACTTTTAAAGGAATGGGTAATAATCCAATAAAGTTATGATGACTTATACTACACTTGCACAAAAATAATAAAATATATACAAATCATGTTTCAGTTAGGTGTCAAACAGCTTGTAGAGAGGAGTGGGAAATATATCAAATTACTCTTTTGACAGGTTCACAAAACTACAGGGGCTTTAACCCTGTGTGTTCAGATAAATCATAAATATTAAAATGATCTGACCAAATCACTTCTTTCCCTGCATGCTGCAGCTTTTCTATTCAGTCAGTGCTAGGTCAAATGCAAATAACTGTCAAACGGAAGAATACACTGCTTTAAAGTGTTTGAAATAAAATACATTCTTTACACGACTTTGTATAGAAGCATTAAACTCATCTGAAACAAAGGCAGTTTCAATTAATTGCCATTCAGTTTTGAGCAGTCATTTTTCTATCCTATTTTGTATGCAAAAATTGAGGATACTTCATTGACTGAACTGCTTCAAAAGCTTTGCTGCAGCAAATCTTGCATTCAGGAACAGCACCAAATTGCACATAATTGAAAGTGATTCATTTTTAGATCCACTCCTTTGGCTTCTGTAGGTTCCTCAGGCTTTGGTGTAGGTAGCGCAAAAACATTAAGTCATACAGTCCTGCAGTAACTCTTTCACTCCATGAAGTGAGCAGATGACTAAGGAGCTACATTTTAGCATCTTCTCCTTGATCAAAGCCATTTACCAGCATACAACAGTACTTTGCAACGCACAGACCTTAAAAAAAAATTATTAACACCAGCACCTACTTTGCAGACAAGAATGTGTTTTGGAAAGCATGCTAGATTCTTAAGACATGAGCAACCCAATTCAGTACTGCAATGCAACTACGTCTTTATTACATATCAAAGCATACTAAATCCTTGCAAAAATCTCCCCCCTCCTCCTTCCTCTGCATAAAATATTCAACTAGGTCTGAGCTAACAACATTGAACCCTTCACATTTCAGCCACTAAGAAAAGATACCAACTCGAGCTGCCTTTTTTTTTTTCTTTTGAATTAAAAACAGATACTACATTGACACAGCTCCTCTTCCAGTGAGGAAGCCACCAGGTTATAGGGCAGCATCCAGCACCTGAAAGTGTGAATTACTTAATCTCCTTATTTTTTTTTTACATTGGGAATTGCACACACTCCACTTCTGCAGGAGGTGGCCGAGAGAAGGCACTGGGATGGGGAAGAGTGGCCTGCTTATACTAGGTAGGGTCCTGCATGGAGTAGGGAGCGCAGAGGGGGGCTTCTATTACACGGACGACGAGGAGAAGCGCAGGTCTCAGTATTCACGAGGGGAGAGAGGCACAAGAGGAGTTTGGGAAAGGAAGACAGCTGCAAAAGGGCCCTACGCGTAGGAAGGATGCAGGGGTTGGGAAAATGAAGGTCCCTTTCGGGCTGCCCAGGGGCGGGGGGAAGCAGCCCCGGGAGGAGGTGGGCTGCGCGGGCCGGCGCCCGGGGCCCTCTGCCAGCCGGGGCGTCACCAGGGCGGGGTGCCCGGCCGCTTACCAGGTTCAGCACCGTCTCCACGATGTCCCGGTTGCTGACCTCCCCGACCTGGATAAGTCCGATGAGAACGGCGAATTTCATCCGGATATTGCGGATCGGCACCGACGGGTTAATCATCCCAGCGGGGAGCACTACGGACCCGGAGCCCGACGCTCTCAGCTCCCCCATCACCGCGACGCTACTGCCGCCGCCTCCGCCTCCTCCACCGCTGGCCCCGACGGAGATGAGTCCCGCGGGCTGCGGGTCCGGCCCCGACACCGGCTTCTCACTCGCCATTTACTTCCCGCCGTTATCGGCACCTGCCGCCGCCGTTGCCTCCCTGCCCGGCCGGGCCGAGCCGCGCATCCACCGCAGTCGCAACCGGCGGGTCCGCACGTAGCCGGCCAAAGGCTCAGGCACCGTCCCAAGAGCCGCTCCCCCGCACCGTTATAATGAGGGATTATTATGGGCGCCGATGCCCCGTTATCCGAAGGCTGCCCGGACGGGGCCGCCTCCCCGCTGCGGGCACGAGGAGCGGGTGCGGCCGAGCACGGCGCGGCGTGACCCGGCTTAGACGAGCGGCGAGCGGAGCTGGCGGCGGCTCGAGCGATAGCCGCTGTTGTTGTGAAGCCGAAACCGCCGCCGCTCACGCCGCCATGTTGCCGCCCCCTGCCTGCGGTAGCCGCTAGGGCGCCTGCGCCGATCCTGTCGGGGGGAGTGGCCGAGCCGGGCCCCCCCGGCCGGCCGGGAGACAGGTGAGCAGGTGAGCGGAGGCCGCTCTGTCATCTCCGCGGCGTGAGGGGCAGCGCCAGAGCGAGGAGCCGCCGCTTCCCCCCGGGCTGCAGCGGGCCGGAGCCCACCCACCGTCCGGAGGTTACACAGCGCAGCCTGAAGGGGCAGGGGGGTGGTGCCCGCTCTCCCGCTTTGACGAGGGCCTCTCCCCGGCGGAGCGCCCGGCTTCGCCCCGCAGACCCAGGGCGCCCCCTGCGGGAGGGGCGGGCTGCTGTGCCGGCCCTCGGGCCACCCGTCACGGGGAGATGCCGCTTCCTCGATTCCCCCAGGACCCTGCTCGTGAGGGACCCTGCGGTGTCTGTCACCAGCCTCTGTTAGGATCCTCATCCGGCTCAGTTCAGGTTCCGTGCTGCATGCAGTGAGTCTCCCCCACTGGTCCCAGGCTGCTGGGCGGGAAGTGTCTGGGTAGGAACCTTTTAGGGTGGGTTATTTTAGAAACTCCAGTCCTAGCAAGCGGTCATGTTTGAGTGAGGGTGTCAGGGGTTGTGCAAGACTTCTGAGCTCTCGTCCCCTTGGGGAATGATAAGGAAAACCTGGGTAATCTGCCAGCTGAGAGCTCGTGTGCTGCTTACTCAAGGAGAGCGACAGCTTTCCAGAGTTCTTATTAATACTGGCACTCTTTGTATTTGGTAGTGATGGTACATACCGAGGTGTCCAGTCAGCAAGCAGTTTCACCAAGCCCCTTGATCTCAGTGATGACTCAGGGCAATAGCATTTTTCCAAGTCTCTCCAGTATTATATCAGAGAAATAGAAGTTTTGAGGAGGCTCAAATTATTCAAATAGCCATTTGAAGAAAGTTGTAACTATTTGCCTTACATGTACAGGAGATAATCTATCCCTATTCAAAAACATGTTCTGTCTTGGCTTTGTAGTGATTGTCATTACAAAGCTGAATTTTACAACAAATCTGGTGACCTTGTTCTGAGAATATCATTAATCTTGTCTCTTCTGTAGCTCCAGATTTGGGAATTTTCTAAATTGACGGTTCTCCTTTTACATCCAGGAGATAATAAACTGCATAAACATAATCAGCAGGACTCAATCACTACATCCCCCAGGATTACAGCAGCTGCTCTATGCTTCACCAAGAGAAGAAAGAGAAGATCTAAACTGTACTGAGATGCATTAGCTCTATGAACTTGTAAATACATTTATATTTAGTTGTTTGAAAGGTCCACAGGTGCTTGACAGTATGCACAGCCCAGATACATAGGCATAACTAAAACAGTGGTTAACTGGAATTCACAGAAATTACACTATTTCAGAAAGCAAAAGATGGAGAGAAAACCCAAAATGGTTGGTTATGGGAGATAAGAAAGCACAAAGTTTTCTTGGAAATAAATTCCTTTACAGTTTTTTTACCATCCGCAAGCAACCTTGTATGACTCAGTAAAAGTATACTTTAATTTCATAAACTCACAGAGGGGCCAAAGTTCCTATTCCCACCAGCCCCATAGCAGAACTGGTTAAACTGAATACATATGTGCTTAACTGCTTTACGTCAGAGTCAGCCCATCTTAGCTTAAGCCCCCAAAGACAGGTTTTCCAGTGAGGTAATCAGGCAGACTTTCAGCTATAGAGGATGAGAAACTTTCATATGTCACTGGATGAGGTCTAGACACAATAACTTCCAGGTAGGGAATAATAATAAGTTGATGGAGTAGTGTCTTTTGAATTGCACTTGTTGTTTCAATCCTTAGCCGAAGGAAGTCCTGTTCTAGAAGCTTTCAAAAAGATTCTCCAGAAGAACCAAGGCAAAAATCCTTAGCTTGGGAACATCACTAAAGGATTCCATTACTTGGTTTTACTTTGCCTCATTTACCCTAAAAATGAGCAAACAAACAGAAAAAAAGCCACTCCTAAAGGTAATGTTTTTGACTATATAGGAATGTTGTCATTCCAGTTTACATACCAACCAGTTAAGCAAATCTTAAGTTAGGCTGCTCAGAACTGTTCAACTTGATTTCAGAAAGGTGCGCAGGGGCCACACTGCCACTGCTGCAGTGTAAGGGGCAATGCTGAGGCAACTTGCTGAGAGTGCACTCAATCCCACCATCCATGTCGCTGACATAGATGTTAAACAAGACTGGTCCCAACACCGATCCCTGAGGGACACCACTCATTACTGGTCTCCAGCTGGACATTGAGCCATTGACCACAACTCTTTGTGTGCAGCCATCCAGCCAGTTCTTTGTCAACCGAGTGGTCCATCTATCGAATTGATGACTCTCCAACTTAGAAACAAGGATGTCATGTGATACAGTGTCAAACGCTTTGCACAGGTCCAGATAGATGACATCAACTGCTCTACCCCTGTCCATTGGTTCTGTAGCCCCATCATAGAAGGCCGCCAAATCGGTCAAGTAGGATTTCCCGTTAGTGAAGCCATTCTGGCTTTCACGAAGCCCCTTGTTGGTTTTCATGTGCCTTAGCATGCCTTCCAGAAGAATGTGCTCCAAGATTTTGCCAGGCAGAGGTGGGACTGACTGGTCTATAATTCCCTGGCTCATCCATTTTCCCCTTCTTGAAAATGGGGTTATATTTCCCTTTTTCCAGTCATCGGGAACTTCTCCTGACTGCCATGATTTTTCAAACATGATGGACAGTGGCTTATCGACTTCATCTGGCAGCTCCTTCAGGACCCACGGATGGATTTCATCAGGTCCCATGAACTTCTGTACGTTCAGGTTCCTAAGATGATCTCGAACCACATCCTCTCCTAGAGTGGGCCCAAGGTCTTCATTCTCATGGTCTGCCTTCATTCTCTGCGTCTGCCTTCTAAGACTTGAATGGTGTGGTCAGAGCATTTGCCAGTGAGTACTGAGGCAAAGAAGTCATTAAAACCTCAGCCTTCTCCAAATCTAGGGTAGCCAGCTCTCCTGATAGACTCCAGAGAGGGCCCACGTTGCCCCTAGTCTGTCTTTTATTTGCAGTGTACCTGTAGAATCGCTTCTTATTATCTTTCACATCCCTAGCCAATTTTAATTATAACTGGGCCTTCACTTTCCTAACCTTGTCCCTAGCTTCCCAAATAGCATTCCCATATTCTTCCCAAGTGGCCTGTCCTTGCTTCCACCCTTTATAAGCTTCTTTTTTCCTCTGAAGTTTCCTCAGCAAAGTTATAATTGCTTTCCTGTGGGTAGGTATATTAATTTGCATAGCAACTTGCCAACTTTTAAAAATCCCAAAATAACTTTGTAAGTTTGAGATCCAGTGTTAAATTTACTTAAAATTTGTCAATGACTTGTTCGTCTTTATGATGGAACAGATGGACCAATAGCACAACCACATAAGTTTCCTTTCTCTAGAAAAGTAGGGTAACAGCATATGGTTTGATACGTTTTCTTATCCATTCTATACTTCATTCTATTTTTCATAGAAGACTCCATGGTTTACATGTGTATCCACATGCTGGGGTAATTTACTACATGTGCATGGCTGATCTATATACAGCTATCAATGCATTCCTCCTCTTTGAATTTCTGATAATGTTGCAATCAAGAGTTTGTTCAGAAGCTGTATTTGTGAAATCCTTCATTATATAACTTCCAGTTCAGGTCTTGAACAGTCTGACTGTCATTTCCTCTGCTGAAATTACATGATATGCTATATCTTTTGCAGGAAAAAAAACCTCTTATTAAAAGAAGGTAAACTCCCAACATTAGATTTAATAAAAAAGATTTTCTTTAGGTCTTAAACTCATATTTGGTTTTACAAAATCACATTCTCTTTATAAGCTAGAACACTGTTAAGAAGTAGCTGTCTTCTCTGATCAGAAGTGTTTGTTTTTGATATGCAAACTTTCATTGAGGTGAGCTATTTGTCAACTCATGTGAATGTTGTTGTAGCACTGGCATTCTGAAAGGACATTGTTCCAGTACCTCATCACCCTCACAGTGAAGAACTTCTTCCTAATATCTAATCTAAATCTCCCTTCTTTCAGTCTAATGCTTGTCTTATCTCCTTGGCATTGACATATTCATTACAAAGACCAAATTTGTCAGTGACAGTGTCATTCAATGAAGTGTCTAGTTGCATTCCAGTCCAGCAAAGTGTTCTGCACATTAGAAAATCATGATATTTCCATGACTATAACCATTTTCAGTTCAGCTTGCAAGATATGTCATTGACACAGGCCCAGATTAGGTGTAGCAGGAGATGCTGTGAGTGGAAGGATGCTGTACACTCCTTTATCCTCCACAATGACTGATGCCAGGATCTGATCTGTACCTTTCACAACACTTCCCCCCCCCACTGAAATCAAGCAATGCCTTTGCTCCCAGACTACACCTTTGCTTCACCTGTAATAGATGACGAGGTTTCTTTTATGGTATTCTTCAAATTTTCTCAGCATCCATTCTCCTTAAATGCCAGAAGGTCATCTCAAATCTAATTTCAAAAATCAAAGAAAAAGACATCTACTCATGTTCCTATGCTTGTAACAAACAGATGAGGGAGAAGATAAAATCAAAAAGTTTTAGCTCCATTTTTATTTCAGTTGGAAAATAAATTGTAGCAATACTACTTTATTTTAGGGGTAAAAAAAATTATGTTGTAATTCTGCAGAGAAAGCTTGAAAAAATATGTTTTAGAAGGCAGACTCTTGATTACAAATAAGGTAACTATTAAGTGAATAGGGACTGCTTTGTACAGGTATATATTTTCACTAAATTTTAGCAAAAAAAAAAAAAAAAAGTGAAATTATGTAGATCAGAGTGGAGCCATGTTTGAGAAAGACAATTTTCATTTATCTGCCACTGTGGCATTAAACTACTGCTTGCTTTTCCGTGTCCATATGAGGACTTCTATTGTGTTTAATTAGGCTATTCCCCTGAGGAAGGATTATGTGATTTGTTCCTGTGCCAGGCTCAGGAAGTGCTGTTAGCCCCTTTCTCATAATAACCAGGATTTCTTATGAGTTTAAAATAAAAAGATAGGAAACAGAAACTGAAAGGATATCACATCATCTAAATTTACCATACTGTGTATATATATTGCACCGAGTAGTTCCATTCATTGTTTTTATACTTGCATGTGACAGGGTGCATGAAAGCAGAAGTCAAAACCATGAAGTTAGATTTTTTGCTACTCTATCTGTAAACAATTTTTACCTGCTTTTTCTAGAATGCCTTTTCTATAGTCTTGAAAGACAAAAATGTGGAAAAAAAAAAAAACAACAAAACCTAGTACGTATTTCCAGAGGCAAGTTTTGTTATACCCTGTGCAATTTCAGAAACACTGTAGCAGGCTTTCCGAGTGAGATTACAGACATTTCACTCACAGTGAATCAGGTGAAGCCAGTATAACTTCACCAAGTTATTGTGAATTTTATTGCAAAAGTTATCAAAAATTCAGGTGCGATTTTAGAAAGATATGGTTAATATCTGCATGAAATTTATATTATTCAAACTTAAATTTCTTTCTTTTTTTTCACTCTGAGCAGTAAAAATAAAGTAGACATTGTGTTTCTTCTCATGGTTGTAAATACTACTGGGAAGAATTAAGTAAATATAAATCTTTAGAGTAAAAAGAGGTAATAGTCTGAGAAGTTGCTAAACAGTAACCAGATCCACTTAAAATATAATTCTGACATGAAAATATGTATTCAGTTTGTCTTTTTTTTTTTTTTTTTAATTTGTTTGTACTAAATTTCATTAGGGTATAATCATAGGTGTAAATAGCAGGATTCATGAAATTACAGAAAACATACAGAACAATGTGTTATACTAATGTGTAGCTCTTATGTTCTTGGTTTTGAAAGGGTTTATTCTGTGATTGAGTCACAAATCTTGCTTTAAAACAGTGAGTTTGAGCTTCTTAATCAGTTCAGCCATTTATCCCAATCTTATTTTTACAAACTTAAATATGAGAGCCTTTTCAGTGCTGAAATCAGTACAGTCATTTTTAATATTTGATTTATTATAATGTAAATTATTATGAAGGCTAATGATTAATATTTATCTCTTTGTTGGTTCTCTCCTTAACTTTTTGTTTCATTGTTCCTGATACCTCATCTCCTTGATCTGTAGATGCTTCAGTCTATGTTGTTGGCTCTTACACAATGCAATGGGAATTTGGTAACATGGGGACCCAAAAAGATCTATTTTCTAGGCAGCAGTAAAAATCATAAGAAAAATCATGTTAGTCTCTTCTCTCCCTATATTCTTTACCCTCTGTTAAGTGCTCCGTTTGCTTAGAGTATGCCAAGCTGCCAGCTAACTTTAATTATCCTCCAACATACATTACAGTGTGGCCAATTCACAAAGAAATCACTCCATACTGCCATTGGTAGTCCAAGATGCTTTTTGCAACTAGATATTCATGTGTTGGTTTTAGAAAAATAAATATTTTTAATTATAACTTCAAAATTCTAATTAAGTTTAAAAGCATGTAGCTCTTACAGAATTAATTGAGGTGTCTTAAAAATGATACAAGAAACAAGCATTGTTTCAAGTTCCATATATATCAGTGAAATTATTTTTACTTCTGAGATTTTTCTTGTAACAGGTTTCTAGGCAATAACTCCTGATGGGCATTAACTTCTGGTAGAAACATTCTCTGCAATACAACAAACTAATCATTACTATTATGCATGTCTATGTTTAAGAAAATACCTAATTCATTGGCAAATTATTTTTATTTTATATGCTTCTGCATGTTTATACTTTAACTACTTGGAACCAAATAAATGCTTAAACAGAAAGGATGCTGGTCACACACTTTGTCTATGTACCACAGTATGACAAATAACAGAAGAAAAGAAGCATTTGCCCAAAAAGATACCATCAATTTATAACTTTAAGGACTTAGTATTTAGAGTACACCAAGGGACAGAAATCAATTAAAGGTATAAATTGATAGGCTGGTTTATGTCTACAAAGTATCCTCAACATAAAAAGGACATGGAACTGTTGGAACAAGTCCAGAGGAAGGCCACAGGGATGGTCAGGGGACTGGAGCACCTCCCTTTGAAGATAGGATGAGAAAGTTGGGGCTTTTCAGACTGGAGAAGAGAAAGCTGCGTGGAGACCTCATAGCAGCCTTTCAGTATCTGAAGGGGCCTGTAAGGATGCTGGGGAGGGATTCTTCATTAGGAACTGTAGTGATAGGACAAGGGGTAATGTGTTGAAACTTAAAGAGGGGAAGTTTAGATTGGATATAAGGAAGAAGTTCTTTACAGTGAGGCTGGTGAGGCGCTGGAATGGGTTGCCCGGGGTAGTTGTGAATGTTCCATCCCTGCCAGTGTTCAAGTCCAGGCTGGACAGAGCCTTGGGTGACGTGGTTTAGTGGAGGTGTCCTTGCCTGTGGCAGGGGGTTTGGAACTAGATGATCTGAAGGTCCTTTCCAACTCTATCTATTCTATGATTCTATGATTCTAAGTGTGTGTTTGACAGCCTAATTTTGTTATCAGGTAGCACTCAAGTATTTATTGAAATATCATTGATATTATCAGCAGGAACGTACAGTAACTAAAAGTATTATCTGACGTCATTTCTACTCTACTCAGCATTCTTTTTCCTCTTCTACTCAGCACTTGTCAGCCTGCACTCAGAGTATTGTATTCAGTTCTAGCCTCCACAATTCAGTAAAGATATGAAGAGACTGGAGAAGGTCCAAAGAAGGGCCACAAAGATGATGAAAGGGTTGGAGAACCTGCCCTATGAGGAAATGGTGAAGGAGTTACGTCTTTTTTATGCAGATAAGAGTCAGAGCCAACCTCATCGCAGTGTTCCAGGGCTGAAAGGACAGCTACAAAGAGGATGGAGACTCCCTCTTCGGAAGGAGCCACATGGAGAAGACCAAGGAGCAGGCGTACATGTTGCACTGGGACAGTCAACATAAGGAATCAACTTTTTAAAGTGGGAACAATCATTCATTAGAACAACTTCCCCAGGGACATGGCAGAGTCCCCATTTCTGGAGGTTTTCAGAATGTCATCGAGCAGGGTGCTATATAAATGCATCTAGGCTTTTTTTCCCATGAAAGCTGGGTCTAGATGATCTTAGAAGGCGCTTTTCAGCCTAGGCTGTTCTATGGTTTAATGATTCTACAATTATCTTTGTAAATTATGTATTTAGCTGTTATATCTGTAACATTACAACTGTTAAAAAAAAAACACAACAACCAACCAAAGACCCAATAAACATATTCTTTATACTCCTGCAGACCACTTCAGAGAAGTTTAATGAGTGAAAGTGGTACAGGATTTCTCCAAAGGGCTTTCTTTAATTGTTTTTTGCTGGCACTAAAATACAAAGAATGTGTTATTCAGAATAGAACTTTTGTTTTCTGACAACAGTCCCTCCCCCCCCAAGAAAAAGGTAATTTATCATCAAGAAAGACCTATGATACATTTCTACCTTGAGTTTCAAGCATTATTTATTTCTCTTGTTTTGTGATTAACTTTCAGGATATTTTACTGATATTGGCTTAATCAATCTATGACTGTAGAAAAAGGGTTCAGGCACACATTAGGGAAAATGGTGTATTTTTAGCTGTTTACAGTTGCCCCAAGTAGGTAAAAATTAACCTGTCATTAGAATTCCAATAGGGTTTATGTTTATGATCATGACCTTTAGTTAATTGCCCTGTATCTTTCCTGTAGTAGTGCTTAAAACTGGACTGGCTACTACAGTTGAGACTTTACAGTACTTTGTAGTGGGAAGATTATTTCTCATGTCTTGCAGGCTACACTTTTTAAAGAAAAAATGCCAGTGTAGTTTGCTTTTATTTCTGCAACATGACATTGTTGACTCTTACTGAGCCTGTGATCTTCTGTTGCCCGTGGATCCTGTTATGCAGAAGTACAAACAAGCTGAATGAGCCACTTCCTGTATTTGCTCAATTTAGTATGCCTTCTGAAAGTAATGCCTCACACTTACGTCTGTTCAATAGCATCCTGTTTTCCTCAGACCATTCCTATGTTTGTCAGGATCATTTTGAATTCTAATCTTGTCCCTCATTGTACACATAGTTGCTTCCAGCCTGGAGTTGTTTGCAGATTTAATAAGCACGTACTCTATTCCATCATCCAGATCATTAATGACATTATTTATAGAGCATCAAACCTTGGTCACCCCTGCAGAAGCACACATGGCACTGTTTTCCATGTGGACAGCAAGCCATCTATATCTATTCTTCATTGTAAATAGCTGTATATTTGCATTCATTATAACCTTATGATAAAAGTTATATACAATGTTTCCAAGTCTTGCTTTCAAAATATCTTCAAAGACTACTAAAAGCTGAGCTGACAATAGGATGCATGAAAAAGTAATTTAGGCTGGCAGAGTTCTTGAAAGGTGACTTGATCTAAGTCTTTCTCAGACCCTCAACTCACAACACTGTGAGGCCTTAATCAGGGTCAGCTTTGAAGTTAGATCCAATACTGAATTTGGGTTGCTGAGAAACCTTGAGCAGTCAAGGTTTGACTATCTCTAGATATTCACATCTCCAGAGTAGGATATTTTACAGCCTCTCTCAGAATCTTCTTCCTATATTTTTCATACTCATAATGACTTTTTTTGCCCTTGTAATTATCAGGAATTTGCCCACCTGCAACTTCTGTTCATTGCCTCTGATATTTTCACTGTGCATATCCAAGAATTCTGGCTCCATGTACTCTATTTCCAACTATTACATGGTTGAAGACAGCAGTTAGCTGTCATCCAGCTTTCTTTTATTCAAAATGAACAAGCCCAATGCTCTCATTCTCTAGCCATCTTGATGGCCTGTGCCAGAATCTGCCAGTTTGTCAATGTCTTTCTTATACTGGAGAGTCCCACACTTGGCGCAGTTCTCCAAATGCTGTCTCATAAGTGCCAGCTTGAAGAGAATAAGCAATTCAGCTAGCCTTCAACACGCCGATTTGTGTTTAGCTTGCATTGCTGCAGAAATGCACTGCTTATTGATGCTTAACTTCTTGTCCTTTAGGCAGCCCTAGGTCCTTCTCTGTGAATCTGCTTTCTAAATAGTCAGCCTGTGCCATTTCAATAATCTGTCCAACATTCAGGATTTTGCATTTGCCTTTGCTGAATTTCATGAGATGCTTTCAGATTCCTGAGCACATTCTGCCCCTTCTAGTATTTTAGTTGGCTGAGGTAGGGACTGTAGCTGTCTCAGTCCAAGGTCAGCCCCTTCACTGGTGAAAGCTGTTGCAAAGCAAGATAGAAGTGAGGGCATACCTCTCCATTGCCTTGGAAACTGCTTTTAAGCTGAGCTTGTACTGCTGAGGCCTGTGCTACATTGCAATTGTGTAGCATCTACAGCTGTGACTGATCTTGTGCCTACTTGATCCCGACACTGGTCCAGAACCTCCAATTTGGCTTTGCAACTCACCAACACAGCACTGGACCTGTCTTGTTACTGTAGACTTTTAAGGCGATCACTGAATCAAAGCTGGGGCTGTTCATTGCATTGTGACCTGATCCTGACCCAGATTTAATGACTCAGCATTCTGGTTCTTTCTTAATGAGGTCTGCCTCTGCCTGCCTTGCTGCCAGTTAATTTTCTTTGCAAGGGAGACAGCCCCTACTGCTCCCTGGCAGATTCCTGCCATCCGGTTTCTTTCTCTATGGAGATCCCTTCAAATGTCAGCCCAGCCCTCCACCTTACCAACTGTTTATGTCAGTGGTACTATTGACAAAACTGAGAATGCACTTCATCCTGTTATTATAGTCTTTATTAAAGACACTGAAAAGCACTTAACCATCTTGATGGCCTATGCCAGATTCTATCAGTTTGTCTGGCGTAGGGCCCTGAGACCATTCTCCCTCCTGGAAAACTGGCACCCTGGGCTCAGGGCCAATTTGAGGATACTGCAGCTGAGAACCGCTCCCCTTCCTCTGGTGGCCTTGGACAGGGTGGTCCCAGGAAGACCTCAGCAAAGGATGACTTCTTCCTCTTAGGAGGAGTTGCTTTAAGCTGCAGCTCAACTGTTTGCCCGCCACTTGAAATACAGCTCCCATTGTCCTGCAGCCAAAACTGTGCCTGGTCATGGACTCTGCTGATCTAAGCTCAGACCCTGACCCTGATTTCCTAGATTGATCTTGGCTGTGCTTTACCACTATGGACTTGCCTTGTGATCACTGGACAATGTCTCATCCTGGCTACCTCAGCCAGACCTTACTTGCCTCATTTACATACTGTGGTACAGGGTCTTTACCACAAAGACCCTTGCCCTTCTGCCTGTGTTGTTACACTCAGCTTCTAACTCCCCATCCCTTGTGTAGCCGTGGGCTTCCCTGCTTCTTATAATCACCCCAAGTATCCACACTTGAGGACTGATTATTCCACTAATGATCAGTTACCAGGTGGGCTACGAGCTGCTGACCACTGCTAGCTCTGCATGTACCTTGTAGTCCACCCATCCAGTATCTCTCTCTCCTGTCGAGGAAGACACTATGTGTGGTTTTATCTAAAACTTTGCTAAAGCCAGAATAAAGAGTATTCACAGTTCTCCCCTTATCCACAGAAAGCAATAGGGTCAGGCATGTCTTCCCCTGATAAATTCACACTGCCTGTTCTTAATCATCTCTTTCACATGTCCTGGAAAATGATTTCCAGGAGGACTTGCTCAGCCATTTTCCTGGATACTGGTATGAAGATGACTATTCTGGTGTACGCTCCTCTTTCTCAACCTTCTTGAAGATGATTGTGACATTTCTGTTTTTCAAGTCATCAGGAATTTTACCTAATCCTCATAACCTATTGTGCTGGTTTTGTCTGGGGTCAAGTTAATTTCCTCAATAGTAGCAGGTGTGGGGCTATGTTTTGGATTTGCACTGGAAACAGTGTTGATAACACAGGGATATTTTAGTTGTGGCTGAGCAGTGCTTACACAGTCAAGCCCTTTTCTGCTATTCACGCCACCCCATCAGCGAGTGAGCTGGGGGTGCACAAGTAATAGAGGGGACACAGCCAGGACAGCTGACCCTAACTGACAAAAGGGATATCCTAGACGGTATGGCATCACACTCAGCATGTAAAGCCAGAGGGAGAAGGAAGGGGGGAATGTTACAGTGTGTTGTCTTCCAAAGTAACTGTTACTTGTGGTGGAGCCCCGCTGTCCTGGTGTATGGCCAAACACCTGCCTGCCAATGGGAAGCCATGAATTAATTCCTTGTTTTTGTTTTTTTTTTTTTTCTTGCTTGTGCGCAGCTTTTGCTTTACCTGTTGAACTGGTTTTATCTCAACCTACAAGTTTTCTTATTTATACTCTTTCAGTTTTCTCCCACTTCTCACTGGGGAGAAAGTGAGTGAGCAGCTGCCAGGGTTTAGTTGCCATTTGGGGTTAAACCGTGACACTTTTCAAAGATGATATTGAGCAGCCCTGTAATATTGGCCAATTCCCTTCTCAGCACTGGATGTATTTGTATGTCCAGCTTGCTTAAATTATCATCAGCTCACTCATCCTCTACCGTGGGTGGCACCTGGCTCCCGCAGACTATGACTTAAGACCCTGGGATCTGGGAGGGACCAGGGGCTGGGAGCAGATCTTGCCAATAATGACAGAGGCAAAGAAAGTACTTCAGCATTTCTGTATCCTTTATCACTAGACCCTCAGCTTCTTCAGCAATAAGTCCACATTTTTTCTTACTCTTCCTTTTGTTTTACCTATAAAAGTTTTTGTGACCTTTCAGACCCATTGCTAGTTTGAATCCCAGCTGAGCTTTTGCTTTCCCAGTTTTTCCCCGGCACATCCTACCAGTATTTCTCTAATCTTCCTTGATAGCTTGTCCCTACTTCCACCTTCTGTACACTTACTATTTGGCATTTGAGATCAGAGGTTCCCAATTAAGTTAGACTGACCTTCGGCTATATCTGCTTAAGTTTCAGTACACCAGGATGGAGACATTCTTGCATTTTGAGGAAGATATCATTGAAGATTAATCAGCTTTCATGTCTCCTCTTCTCTTTAGAGTAGCATCTGGTAGGTTCCTGCCAAGCGAATGCCTGAACAAACCAAAATATGCTCTGAGATCAAAGATCTTTATTCTGCTACTTGCCTTCATTAGTTCTGACAGGATCTTAAATTCCGATCGTCACTTGGTCACTGCAGCTAAAACTTCCATTGATAATTATATCACCAATTGCGTTTTCCTTACTTGTTAGTAGAAGACTCAGATGACTTTGTAGTTGATCTCATGCGTCACGTGTGTCAAAAGTCTGCACTCAGTGGACTTGGATTGCTTACAATTCACCATGCTACTCTTCCAACAGATATTAAAGTGGTTAAAGACCCCCACATGGGAACCTGGGCCTGCAATTTTGAGGCTTCTTGCAGTTGTTCAAAAAAAGCTTTGTCCACCTCCCATTTTTGTTGAGGTAGTCTGCAATAGACGCTTTTCACAGCTTTCTGTGTTAATATCCCCTGTGGTCCTATTAGGTGAGATTTGATTTGTTTGTTACTTTTTCCTTACCAGTGCTCTGTGCATTCAAGAATTTTCTCTGTGTTGTATGAAGTGCCTCCACCTTGTCTCACAGCCTGTGGTTCCTAAATAATCTGCATCCATCCGTAGCAGTGACTCAGCTGTATGAGCAATCTCACTACATCACTATGATTCCAGCGAGGTTATAAGTCTTTGACCATAGCTGTGTGACTGTATATGGACTTCTAATTCTTTTTCATTTTCAGTTCGAAGTTGAAAGGTTTCCCATTCAGTTGTGCTGCTTTCTCAGGGCAAGAGTGAACCTGCCCTATTTTACTGTTGAACAGGCCCTTCTCTGTCCTCCTTTCTTTGCCTACTCCAAGCTTTGGGCTTTATCCCCTGACAAGTGCAATCTAAAGCTATCCTCATGAGTTGAGCTTGTTAACAAAAATGCTACATTTTGACAGATAGATGCTATCTCCCTGCAGTTGTCTTCATTCCTCGAAGACAGTGCTGTGGTCATAGAAACCAGAACACTGCTTACAAAATCAGCTGTTCAGCCAACTGCTGATCCATGGCACATTTCCACTCCTACTCTAGCCTATCTGGGCTCCTGTGCTCTTCCACTTAGAATCATAGAATCATAGAATAGTCAGGATTGGAAAGGACCTTAAGATCATCTAGTTCCAAATCCCCTGCTAGGGGCAGAGACACCTCACATTAACCATGCCACTCAAAGCTCTGTCCAACCTGGCCTTGAACACTGGCAGCGATGGAGCATTCACAACTTCCCTGGGAAACCCATTCCAGTGCCTCACCACCCTTAAAATAAAGAATTTCTTCCTCAGATCCAATCTAAACTTTCCCTGTTTAAGTCTGAACCCGTTACCCCTTGTCCTCTCATTACAGTCCCTCATGAAGAGACCCTCCCCAGCATCCCTATAGGCCCTCTTCAGATATTGGAAGGCTGCTATGAGGTCTCCACACAGCCTTCTCTTCTCCAGCCTGAATAGCCCCAAGTCTCTCATCCTATCTTCATAGAGGAGGTGCTCCAGTCCCTTGATCATCCTCGTGGCCCTTCTCTGGACTTGTTCCAACAGTTCCATGTCTTTTTTTTTATGTTGAGGACACCAGAACTGCACACAACATTCCAAGTGAGATCTCACAAGAGCAGAGGAGAGGGGCAGGACCACTTCCCTCGATCTGCTAGTCACGCTCCTTTTGATGCACCCCAGGATGCGGTTGGCTTTCTGAGCAGCAAGAGCACACTGCCAGCTCATGTTCATTTTCTCATCAACCAACACCATGTCCTTCTCCTCAGGGCTGCTCTGAAACTCTTCTCTGCCCAACCTGGAGCTGTGCCACAGAAACCTGGAGTGTCTCTTGACAATATTGATGCTCACAAGGATTATAGTTATTATGGTTTGAGGGCTGGGCAAGCTTTGACAATCTCTTTACAGCATCTTAGGTCCAAGCCCCTGCAAACAAACCTCCAAATATGGCAAGCTTTATCAGCTGCTTGGTGCCTCTGTCACATACAGAAAGCAGATTGCCACTGCAGCTTCTTAGTGCCTCTTAATCTCAGATTTTTAGCATATAAATCAATTGGAACCCCTGATGGAACTTGCTCTTTTTCCCATTGCAAGTGTCCCTCAGTTGCATGTGTATAGTAATAGAAGGGTCTTTTGTTCTGTTGGTGAAAGTGGCAAGCGTTTACAGCCACCACTCACTCAAATGTAGCTTTGGATGACCACTGATAAATCTTCATCAAGGATTTGTAGATTTCCTTCCATTCACTTCCTCCAACACTGTGCCTATTCAACTTCCTTGGCATTTTCACCTGGTGCCTCAATGATTTGAGCAGAGCCTCATATAGATGAATAGACCATCACTTCCAGCAGAGTCTTGGGGAGAAGCAGTGGGATCTCTCTGCAGCCTGACACCCAGGTGGTTAAGCCCTGTTTTAAGTACTTCATCTCAGTGAAAACTTTGTCAGGGGCAGTCAGTCTGGCTGCTGCTGGGGAACATGTGTTGTGACATGCCAACATCAACAGCTGGGCTGAATCTTGCAGTCCTGTGCAGTCTCAGAAAGAGACTGTAAGGTCCTTTGTTTTTCCCCCTGGTGTGAACTGCTTTGTAGGCTGTAAAGTTCCTGGGTTTACACCATTTGGGGCATTCCCTGGCAGTGGCACTCCTCAGGAGTTGGTCAAATGAGAAGATTGGTGAAACCTTATTTCCCTTCCACACAAAAAAGATTACCTGCTTGGCAGGCAGCTTCTAATATTGATTTTTGGCTGCTGGCCATGACACATTTACTGTGCCAGCTTTTGTAAATTACTTCTACATATAGATGAAGGGGAAAAAAACCCACAAGTTTTGGGTGTGTTTGTCCATGAAACTTGTGCGTTAGAGGAAGAAGTTCTGAAAACTTCTTCAGCATATACCTCCACAGCTGAAGTTCTTGAAAGTTTTTCATCAGTACTCTTCAGTCTATAGTTAGTATTCCTTGGGTCCTCTCTGTCATAGAGAGGACAGTTAGACAGTTAAAGGACTGGTAAGGTAAACTGAGCTTCACTCAATGTATTTTCATGCTTTTGTAGTGTGATCAATTTACCCTCATTTTAACTGTTATCTAAAATTTTCTTGATAAAATTATTGATTTTCACCAATCTTTTCATAAATATACAAATGTTTTGTATGTGGAAGTCCATCAATAAGATTTCTTTACCAAGACCTAGTGATGTAGAAAAAGTCCCCAGGAAAACCATACTTTCAAAAATGTGTCTCATAAGGTCTGTAAAAGTTATTGCAAAATATTCTAATATATCATTTGAAAATTAATAGGTGATCAAACAATTACACTATCATAGCATGTAAGCAGAAGGGACCAGTTATAATTGCACAGCAAAACTTTGGAATTTCTGGGCTGTAGAATTTTCTACAGCTTTTTCATTTTTCTTGAGTAATTGGAAGGTACCTTTTAAGAATATGTTAATAGAACTTATTCTACATAAAACTTCATCAGCTGCTGTTTGTTTAGTTGTTGTTTTTTTTTATTACACTGAGATAACTTAAATCTGCTTCTGTTTATACTATTATGGTGGCATCAGGCTGTTTTCCCTATAGGTTATACAGACCAGGTGGCTAGTAACTAAGTTGCAGTGTTTGAACAGTGTTCATGTTTATATTTGATCAGAACTGTCAGTCTCACTGTGCCTCATACACATTGCATCTCAAAGGTTTGCATGTTTAAAAAATGGACTTACAGCTTTGATTCATTTTCTTGGATAGCTACAACATTTTTACTAACCTCCACAGAGTTCAATTACTTGCAATTTCCAGCTTTAGGTAGACACATCAATGCTATCTTTAATTTCTTTATAGATAGTTTACAAGGCATTTGGGTTTGATGTAGGTGTGAAGGAAACGACACTTTACTTCAGCTTTTAACTTCAGTGTTGAGTACGGGTAAAGGTTAGATAAAAAATTTCTTCTTTCACAGAGTTTATCTTCACTTCTTAGCAGAAAAGCCCAACAGATCTTATTATAGTATCATATTTCCAATTTTTTTTAAGCTTTAAAGATTTTTCAAATTTTTTCTGTTCATGACAGCTTTCATTGCACATTAAACTATCTATGAGTGCTGTTATCACTATAAATGGGCTGTCTAACCTGTATCTTTTTATTTTCAACAGATGTAAGCAAAATTAAAAGGTATCTTACCCTCCACTCCGCTCTTGTGAGACTCCACCTGGGATACTGTGTCCAGCTCTGGGGTCCCCAGCTTAGGAAGGATCATGTCGGTGCAAAGTCAAAAGAGGCCACAAAGACGATCAGAGGGCTGGAGCACCTTTCCTATGAAGACAGGATGAGAGAGTTCTGGTGGTTCAGCCTGGATAGGAGAAGGCTCTGGGAAGACCTTAGAGCAACCTTCCAGTACCTGAAGGGGGTGTACAAGAAATCTGGAGAGGGCCTTTTTACAAGGGCATGTAGGGATAGGACAGGGGGAATGGTTTCAAGCCAGAAGAGGATAGATTTAGAGTAGATATAAGGAAGAAGTTCTTTACTGTGTGAGTGGTAAGGCACTGGAACAGGTTGCCCAGAGAAGCTGTGGGTGCTACGTCCCTGACAGTGTTCAAGGCCAGGTTGGACAGGACTTCGAGAAACCTGGTGTAGTATGAGATGTCCCTGCCCATGGTAGGATGTTGGAACTAGGGGAGCTTTAAGGTCCCTCCCGACCCAAATCAGACCATGATTCTATGATTCTATGTCTTTTTTTTAATCCAGAATTTTGTTACTATTTGTTTTTAAGATGCTTGAAATATTTAGAGTCTATTCATTACTTTCTAGAGAGTATTGTGCTTGCTCATATTCTGGAGGTGTGCTCACTTGGAGTTATTCTTACCTTCCAGAAATCAAGTTTTATCAAGCTTCATCTGGGAAAGCTTTATTTTCAAACACAGTTCTGCTTGTGAATAGTTTGAACTAATGAATGAACTTTCATTTTTGCATTTAAAACCAAAACTAGAGTCATTATCTTATAAACTTCTAGCTAAATGTTTCTTCAGCAAAACTGGTAAAAATCCACTTCATCTCACTGGCAATTTAAAGTACTCTGATAAACATTTACTTTTACTGTCTCCTTGCTCTCCCTCCTGCTCTTAGACCTCCCAGAATATAATTTTTTTCAGCATCCAGTTTAATTCTGAGCACAGTTAATAATGCATATTGAGACAGGTAGTTTTATATGGCTTTGTTTTTTTTTTTTCCCCTGTGTATTTGCAGAAATGGTCTGATTGACCTGGTCCACTGACAGATTTTGTGTTGCCTTCTGCCTGTTACTAACTCTAGTTATTACAGCACTATGGTTTAGATTATCTGTAGAGAAAAGTAATGACCTAACAAACCCAGCCTCGGAAGATCTAAATGAGGTATTCTTCTTTATCTGTGTTTTGTTTTGATTTTTTGTTTGGTTTTTTTTTTTTTGATGCAACTACCCCTGTGTATGACTGCCTCCAGAGGTAGCAAGTGTTGTTATATCCTGTATGAAGAACAACCTAGAGCTGATATAAGAAGGTGACTGGAGAGTGTGTTTGAGTAATAACTTGAAGTTATTAAGTTAGGGCTGTGCAGTAAGCATCTCTATTCATCATGAAGTTCTCTTCAGTAGCTCTGCAGCTCCTCCATCCTTGGGAGCTTCCTTCTCTTTGAACTGGAAAGTCAAATATTTCCCATCCATTGCACTTTTTTCTGTGTGAAGGTCCAGCAGAAAGAGTTGTCCCACTACTTTATCACTCCAGTGTGTTGAATGGGGCAGTAACCTTGCTACTGTGAACCAAGGGCTCAAAACCATTCAGATTGAGATTTACAGGTAGTGTTAAGTGGATTATTAGTAGCACAGGTATCTGCAAAGGATATAAAAAACATTTTCTATTGTATCCTCTTTGGCCTCTGATGTAAAATTAGCTCAATCTATTTTACCTGTTTATGACAGGCTGAGTCTTCAAAGTGCCACCTCATAAATTGGACTCATTCTGGTATTCAGATGGTGTTAACTTTGGTGTTACATAGAGCTATAAGCTTCAATATGAGGTTTAGATGTGCAGCAGGTGAAGTTGAAAATTTATCTCAGAGCCAGAAAATGGTCCCTTGCTCATTTTATGACACAGTTTGTAAAATAGATAAACTGGATGTACAGTATATTGTACAGAGTAAAAATAACCCATTTCCTAAGAAAATGGCATCACAATTTAAAGTGTTCATCAGTTTCATGGTGAAGGAACTTGATGTATGCAAAAGTCCCAGCTATTGTCGGATAATCCAAACAATGCAGCTTCTTTTTTTTTTTTTCTTTTTTTCTTTTTAATCATTCTTCATGAAATAATTTGCAGGATGTGATTTTACAACATGCAGTCAGGATTTCCATATTCTCTTTTAATCATTTGGGTTGGTTCTCTGCTCTCCAGCTTCCCCATCCTTACACTGTAACATAAAAACAATTTATACAGCCTTTGGTGTGGATAATCTATATAGCCAAAGCACTAACTTGCATTCAGTAGCTGGTCAAGATATATTTATCAGGTTGCTAAAGAACTGAAATTTCTGCTAGTACTTCTTATGCTACACACTAAGTTCCTGGTTTAATAGAGCTTCAGGTTCGTTCATCACTTTTCCTTCAAGATTGCTTTTCTTGTGGCTTAGTTAATGGAGAGCAAAGTAATTCCTGATCTCATACTGGCTCGTCCTAGACAGGTTTTCATGAAAGCATTCAGTTTAGATTCTCCAGGGCAGCTGGCTTACCCTTAAATTAGTATATCCCTTCCTTAGTTTCTTTTCCTAAACTTTATTCTCAAGTGTCATTGGCAATCATATTATAAAAGCTTATATATGGCCTGGACCTAATAGAAACCCACTGGTGGTGTTGTGCAACTTGTCACCTAAATATTCTTATTTATTCTTAATAGTGATCCTGTAACTCTCTGTATTATAAGAGGCTAACACAGCTGTTTGTTAAGTTAGTGTGAACGTGGATGGGTTTTCTTGTTCTGTAATCCATCTCAAAAAAGCAAGTTTGATAAAAATGTCTAAAGGACACCCCTCTGCTCTTACCACTCCCCCGACTTTAATATCTCTTCCATTAAGAGTTTGATTCTTAATTCATATGTCCTCATTTCAATGGGATGCCACTGAAATCAGTGTCATAACATGTATTGCTGGGGATAAGAAGCTGGTCCAAGACTTTTTTTTTGCAATAATCTGATAATACTAATGTAATTAGGTGCTAAGAAATCTTGGGATGTCTGCAGTGTAAACATTAAACATTGATCACCTGCTGATTTAAGTTACGAACATAAATAAATTCCTGGGCAGTGTCTTGAACTTAGGTAGCACGCTGACATGAAAAAGAAAAGTAGGATTGAAAAGTCATTAACATTTCTCTGAATGATGCTAGAGTGGAAATTCTCAGGCCAGGACATTTATAACAGGAAGAAAATTGCAGCACCAGGAGCAGAACAACAGTCCCTTTTCACCTCTTCACATCACAAACCCCAGTAATACATATTGCTTCTTATTAAATATCAATGCTATCAGGATAATTTTTAACAAAATAGAAAATCTGTAGGTGACACTGGCTGTTTTCTTTCATCTGGTACTATACTAAATAAGTAATGAATGCATTTATTTATTGAATCGTTAAGCTACATCAGCATGTCTAGCAGGGTGTAAATGTTCCAGAGAAAAATTGTAAATTACCCTTGGACAGTAAGCTGGGAATTGCTTATACAGAAAACTCAACATACTCAAAATATTTATTTATGAACACAGACTTTTTAAAATATTGTCTGTTATTTCTTCAACACAAATATTAGCTTCCTCCAAACTAAGCTTCCAAAAGGTCAGATTTAGAGTAGAATTTTCTGAAATGAATGATCAATTCCCCTCAATATGAAAATAGAAAAAAAAGGAAATGAGTTAAGCCAACATTCACATCCTAAAGATATGAATCTTCAAGTACTAGCCCATAACTATGTATTTGGTGCATACCCGGAAATGTTCATATCTTTGATTCCAACTTTTTAAGTCCATATTTGAAAATAACTTGCCGTTAGCTATAACAAACCTTTCAGAAGTTTATTGTCTACACATAGCATACAAAGGAATAGCAGAAAACATATCCAATTTGTCTCTTTTTTAATAGAACTTCTAATATTTCATGCATACAGACTTCCAGAGTTACCTTGTGTACACATAAGGGATGGGATCTATCTAGTCTGATTTTAAATATCTAAGTCTTATTCAGCCAAGTATTCAATCTGACAAGCATTTATTTGGCTGACAGTGATGGCTGAAATAGGACCTAGCTTCACTGAATGCTATTACCTCCATACTGTCTACTGAATTCCACTAACAAATCTGTTAGTAGGTCAGTTATGACTGCTGTTAAGTTGAAACTACCACTGAATTCAAGATTCATTAAATGATGCATTTGTGCCCAGGGTCAGGGTTTAAGGAGGAGAGGAAATAACAGTAGTGGAAAAGAATCCAGTTAGGGTTCACCTGAGAAATCTTAACCTATTAAAGCACATGGAACAAAACAGGATGCTTCCAAGGATGCTAGCTTTATCATGTCTGAATGATTAGGAGCAGGGAGATTCCTGATGACTGGAGAAAAGCAAATGTCCTGTCCTCAAAAATGCCAAGAGCCACAATCTGAAGAACTTCGGGCTGCTCCCTGAGAAAATCATGAAGACATTTCTGGATGCATGGATTAAAAAGAGGTAATTCAGAACAGTCAGCATGGACTAGCTGTGGCTAAATCCCTGGACAACTTGCTCTGACTTCAGTGTTGACCCTTATTTGAGCAGGAGGTTGGATTTGGGACTCTTCACTTCAGCCTGAATGATTCTTTGTCTTAATGATGGTAATTGTATTTGACCTGAGGAGGGTGATGAATGGGAATAGTAACTTTCAACTGTGGGATTATGATACTTCACACTGATACTATTTGCATGAAGAAAATAAGGAAGCATTTTCAAAATTCATGAAATTTACACTAATTTTTTTTGATACTTATGAAGATTTAAGTAATGTCAGTTTAGTGAGTAGTTTCCAATAAATACTTTATTGTGTTCATGCCTGAGGAAGAGAATCCAGTGTAAAATTACACTCCATGTTGACTTCTGTATGCTTTTGTTTGACTGTTTTTAATGTACCTCAAGGCAGTTGCAAAATTTCAACTTACAAGCTAAATTAGCTACATTATTAAAATTTACAAAGAATAAGGCAGAGGTCAAAATTTTTGAAAGATTATGTTACAATGATGTGGTAGCTTTTGACAACAATTATGCTGCAGTTGCTGTGCTTACAATGGGCAATTTTGTTTTTCTGTGAATTCATCTCCATAAGGACAAAAATAGATCAGAAAAGATATCAGAACAGCTATTTCTGAAATAGAAAGTTTTATAACTTGGAAGAACACAGGGTTGTTGTCTGGGAAGGTAGGGACCAGGTTAGGAAAGATAAGGCCCAGGTATAATTAAACTTGGCTAGGGATGTGAAAGATAACAGGGAGGGATTCTACAGGTACACTGGAAATAAAAGACAGACTAAGGACAATGTGGGCACTCTCCGGAAGCTATCAGGAGAGCTGGCTACCTTGGATTTGGAGAAGACTGAGGTTCTCAGTGACTTCTCTGCCTCAGTATTCACTGGCAAATGCTCCGACTACACCACTCAAGTCTTAGAAGGCAGACACAGGGATTGTGAGAATGAAGACACTGGGCCCACTGTAGGAGAGGATCTGGTTTGAGACCATTGTAGGAACCTGAACGTACACAAGTTCATGGGATCTGATGAAATCCATCCGTGGGTCCTGAAGGAGCTGGCAAGTGAAGTTGCTAAGACACTGTCCATCATATTTGAAAAATCATGGCAGGAAGTTTAGATTGGATATAAGGAAGAAGGTCTTTACTGTGAGGGTGGTGAAGCACTGGAACAGATTTCTCAGGGAAGTTGTGAATGCTCCATTGCTGGCCATGTTTAAGTCCAGGTTGAACAGAGCCTTGAGTGATGGGGTTTAGTGAGAGTTGTCCCTGCCCATGGCGGAGGGGGGGTGGAAAAAGATAATCTTAAAGTCCTTTCCAACCTTGACTATTCTATGATTCTATAATCTTCACATGCTAATCTGGACCTTGTTCACAGTCTACTGAACTGGAAAAAATTAAATTTAACAAAATGCGGAAGTCATCTTAGGGGCTTGCCTATGCCTGTATGTCCAAAAGCAATTAAATCTGTATTTAGACAAGTGAGTGAAAATCATCGAAATCATCTTGCCTAACTTCTTATGTCTAGAAACTGAACCTCTAAGACCATCTGTTCACAATCCTTTTTGTTCATAATCAAGTGAGAGAAACAAATTTTTATTGAGGGTGGGATGTGTAAGCTTCCTTAACACAATCACAGAAGGGCTGAGTTTGGAAGGAACCTCTGGAAATAATCTGATCCAATCCCCTGGTTTAAGCAGGGCCACCTAGAGCTAGTTACCCAGGACCCTATCCAGGTGGCTTTTGAGTGCCTGCAAGGAGGGAGACTTCACAGCCTCCCCGAGCAATCTGTGCCAGTACTCAGTTACTCTCAGTGAGAACATATTTCCTCACATTCAGAGGAGACCTCCTGTGTTTGAATTTTTGTCCACTGCCTCTGGTACTGTCACTAAGTACCAATAGATCCTGGCTCTGTGCTCTTTACGCCCTCCCTTCATGTACTTATATATGTTAATAAGATCGCCCCGAACCTTCTGTTCTCCAAGTTGAACACTCCCAGCTCTTTCAGCCTTTCCTTGTGTATTAATTGCTTTAGTCCCTTACTCATCTTTGTGGCCCTTTACTGGCCTCTCTCCAGTATGTCCATGCCTCTTGCACTGAAGAGCCCAGAACTGGATACAGCTGCACACTTGTAGCCTCACCAGTGCTGAGTCACGGGTAAGGATCACCCTCAACCAGCTGACAACACTTCCAATGCAGCCCAGGGTCTGCTTATATTTGCAAGGCCACATTGCTGGCTCATGCCCAACTTGCGGTCCACCAGGAACCCCTGTTCTTTTTCTACAAAGCTGCTTTCCAGCTGAGTGGCCTCCAGCATATACTGGTACATGGGGTTGCTTCTCCCCAGCTGCAGGACTTTGCGCTTCTCACAGCTGAACATCGCGTCAGCCCATTTCTCCAGCCTGTCAGTCTCTCTGGATGGCAACCAAACCCTCTGGTGTACTAACTGCTCCTCTCAGCGTGGTGTCATCTGAAGTCTTGCTGAGGGAACATTATGCCACATCACCCAGATCATTAATGACACTGTCAAGGATCTTTAGATGCCCTGGGATGAGTTCTGCCCACTGCACATTGCTTATTGCTGTCTGCTAGCTATAGAGAACATCTGTGGTTACTAGCTAGTATTTAGGCATCTAAATTTGTAAGTTTACCTTGGTTGCTAAGGCTGGAACAGATGAAGTAAACAATCTGGATTTTAGAGAGGTCGAGCATTCTGACCTCTCAATGGCTGCACATGCTCAGCAACTTCAAATAAGCGGGTTAAGAGATTTATGCCTAATAACAAGAAACTGTTTCTTCCAGCACTTATCACATACTTTCTAGTATAATTTAGAATTGCTCACAATGAAACATTCATCACCCTTTTTAATGAACTATTCATGATTTCTTTGTTCTCACTATTCAGTCATGTTCTTTTTATACAGCTTTCCTGTTTCACCACGTCAGAACCTTTTGGAACAATTTCAGCTATTCCCTGTATTTACACTTCTCTGTATTTTCCAAATGCCGTTACATTTCCACTTTTTAACTACTTGCAGAAAAAGTCACGTTTCTATCATGCCATCTTTCTTAAGAATTTGTTTTTAACTTCTGAAGTCTCACACTTTTATTAAAAACTCTGTAGTGTTGAGATTAGAATTAATTGTTCTGGATGATATCATGGCAGGCCAAGTGGAAAGAAAATTCATCCTTCTTTTTGCACATGATGTCTATATTCAGGGTCAAGAATCATTGTTAATATAGAGTTAAGGTTTTCTAGTCATATGTCCTTCCAGAGTGTAGCAAAATCAAAATCTTATATAACCAGAAAAAAAAAGAGTTAAGATACAAGAAAGTGTAAATTTGATTTTTCCTTCCATTCAGTGTCATAAAAACTTATAGTACTTGAATTTTGTTTTTTTCTGCAGGTAATATAGGGAATTTGGTGAATACCATAAGACAGTGTCCTGGGTTCATCTGTAAGTTATTTTTCTCCTTTTTAGAAGTGGGTGCAATGCCATGTTTTTGATTTTAGTCTGAGAACAGTGCTGATAACACATTGATGTTTTTAGTTGTTGCTACGTAGTGCTTACTCTGATCAAGGATTTTTCAGTACCATGCTCTGCCAGTTAGGAGGGGCACAAGAAGCTGGGAGGGAGCAGAGACAGGACATCTGACCCAGACTAACCAAAGGGGTATTCCATAGCACAGCAAGTCATGCCCAGTATGTATACTGGAGGGAGTCACCCAGGAGGCCCAGATTGCTGCTTGGATCAAACTGGATACCAATCAGCAGGTGGTGAGCAATTGTATTGCACATCACTTGTGTTTATTGTTTTCCTATTCCCCTTTTAATTTTATATTCTCTCCCCTTGTTATTTCCCTTATCATTATTATTATTGGTGGTAGCAGTAGTGGTTTTGGGTTATACCTTAGTTACTGGACTGTTCTTATCTCAGCCTGTGGGATTTACATTCTTTTGATTCTTCTCCCCACCCCTCCACCAGAAGGAGGGAAGAAGAGGGGGAGTGAGTGAGTGGGTGCGTGGTTCTGAGTTACTGGCTGGGCTTAAACTACAACACAGAAGAAGGCAAATAATACTCTGATTTCACTTGTCTGCTGCCTGCTTTGTTAACTGTTCTCGCTATATGATTTGGGCTAGAAAACCGCAGTATGCCTCTACTATTGCAAGGTTTAAGACCCAGTCAAGGATCAATTCCACCTAACTTTAGAGACTTAACTGCGTTACCTAGGCTAGAAGCTGAGTTTCTGTACATCCTTTATAGTCCACACAGACTAAAATGCCTACCAAAGTTCGGGGTCACTCTTTGCAAATACCTCTTTTTGTTGGCTACGAAGGCATTTTAGGGTCACAGTACAGAAACATGCACTTAGACTTCCAGCTAGAAGTCAAAGATGTGCCAGATGAGTCCAAGTATCTGAAAGCAGATAGAAAAGCAAGAAGGATAACTGTGTTAGCACTTTTGGCATTGACTTTCCAAGAGAAGAAGATTCTTTTTTTTTTTTAATAAAATATTCTGTAAAATACTTTTGTAGGCAATTCCCCTATAGTTTCTTACAATGGAATAGAAATAAAAATCATAGTATAAAATATATGGAGGGTGATCTTTCTGAGAGCATATGGAAAGAATTTAAAGATACTAACTCTCAAAATATCAACAGTTAAATGCTATGTTTGTTAAAGTAACTTTAAATATATGATAGATGATCTTTTATTCATCCTTTCTACCATCTCCAATATTTTATCATACAGAAAGGCAGGGTGCACCTAGTTCTTATCAAGCAGCAACATATTCACATTAACAGATAGTATATGTTCTCTTCATTGATTGATCTGTTATTTTATTTTAAGAAGTTGAATGCATTTTGTAGGACGCTTTGAGGGGAGATTATGCCTTTCCTGAAGAGCAGCTAAGCACCCTCCAGGAGTAAAGATTTGAGACTGCTGAATGTTGCAAGAAGAGGGAAAGAAAAGTCATGGGAAGAAGCTGCACACTATAAGTTCAGTGACAAAGAATGATGTGAAGGGCAGAACAAGAGTTGCACCTCTTGCCTTACAACACAAGTAACAGTTTTAAGGACAATCAGTTAAATCCATGGGTTTCTGCGATAATTGGCTGCAGTCTTATTGCCTTGTTATGCCTATGACGTTCCACATTTTTGGTACAAGTTTCTTGTGAGAGCTAAAGAGTTAACCAAGTGAGCTGATCTTTTAAGGATATTTTCCTTTTTACTTTTCTGAATTGTAGTTGAGACATAGTTGAAGATAAGTGCAGGTATGCAAAATTTATTTGCCTGTCATTTGGGAGTTATTATGTAATGCATAAAAAAGTTAAGCTTGCCCACTCTTTATTTGCACTAAACTACTGCCAAAGAGGATATAGGTGCCCTAAATGACAGATCGGTTAGGGATGGTCTTTGTTTACTTCTTCCCGAGAATCAAGAAAAACTGGTTTCTGTGGGAGCAGAATGCTAAACCTGAAAAACAAATGCAAAATTAATCTTCTTTCATTCTCTTAGCATATACTTTATGGGCATAAACATAATACAGCAGATATTTTCCCTCCCCATAAAAAAAATAATAATTACAGAAAGCAGCAACATACCTTATATGCTTGTATACTCTTAAGATAATCTAGTAGGGTTGAAGCATCACAAATTCTGTCAAATGTGCAAACCTGATGAACAGAAGCATGCAATGTATAGGATTGTCTTTGCTGGCAAGTCATCAGGAAGGAGTATCCTTGGGCAGCTCAGCATTCCCTGAAGACTTCAGAGGGGCACACCACCTTCATACTCCACCATCCAGTGAAGAGCCTGAAGCACTGAAGAGAACAGATTTAGCTAAAGCAGGCCTTATCTGCATGCCTGATTCCCCACCCTCACTCCTACTACCACCCCTTCAAAATAACAAAAGTAGGTTTTTGTGGAGTTTCTTGGGTTGGGTTGGGCTTTTTAAGCTGAGGTGAGCATGTCATCTGAACAAATGTAGGCTCTCAGGTTGCATCTGTTATTTCCTGGGTAGAGGTCATCTGCACATGGCAAGGTAGCCCTCAAGAGAGCTCAAAAATTTTGTTTATCTGACAAGAGAAAGGCTGTCCAAGGTTTCCTCTCCACACCAAGAATTCTGAGACTGTTTGTATTGTGGGTCTGTCTCTTAAATAGCAGGATGACAGCAGGGGCTCCTTTTCTAGGAGTGTGACAAAGAGGTGCCTGCACAGCAAGCGCCAGTAGTAAAAACAACAATTCAAAGTAGAAAAAATAAAAAAAAAGGCAAAACCAAACCAACTCGCAATATCCATTCTCCTGTGAGATTTCATTTGTGATAAAAACAGTGTTGATAGCACACTGATGTTTGAGCTGTTGCTGAGCAGTGCTTATGTAATGTGAAAACCATTTCTGAGTCTCACGCTGCTCTGTTAGTGAGCAGCCTGGGGGTGCACAAGGAGTTGTGAGGGAACACAGCCAGGAGAGCTGACCCCAACTGACCAAAGAATGTCCCAGACCATATGGTATCATGCTATGTATATAAAGTAGGGGAAAGAAGAAGGAAGAGACATTTGAAATTATGCTACTTGTCTTCCCAAATAACCATTACATGTGATGAAGCCCTGCTGAACACCTGCCTGACCATGGGATAGTGAATTAATTCCTTATTTTGCTTTGCTTGCATGTACAGCTTTTGTTTTACATATTGAACTGCCCTTATCCTAACCCCTGATTTTTCTGTTTTACCTTTCTCATTGTCTCTCCCTTACCCACTGGGAGGAGTGAGCAAGTGGCTGTACGGGGCTTCGCTGCTGTCTGGGCTTAAACCATGGCAAATGCTTAAGAAAGTAAGAGGGTTTTAGTTATAGCAGAACTCTAGAACCATACCAGCCTTGTAGCATTACATATCATATTAAAAAATGCATATCCATAGAAGCCAGTGCAAGGCAATGCTTGGATCTGGGTACTACATGGGTTCAAGCAGTTTAAATCTGCATTTCACTTTTACCTGTTGAAGATCAACTCAATTTATTCATTCTTGAGCTCTGTCCACTGTTATACAACTGCTATAAAATATGTTAAATGTAATTGATTAGGTTCAATGAACTATGAAATGAGGATAAATAGCACTGTTGCTTCATTTTGTAACTATTTGGTGTTGAATTGTATAAACTCAGCATTGTTTTTATTTGGTAAAGTGCAGACTAAACATGTTTATGCTTTAAATGTTGCCAGAGACACCAAGTAGAGATATATCCTGTCATTACAGGCATTGTGAAATATTACTTCCTAGAATAAGTGGGTTTTATCTGCAAGAAAAAGCTTTGGTATCCTTTATAGCTGCTCAGCCTTGAACATAAATGGGGAAGAACTTAGGCACATTGAAAGTTTTGTGTGATGTCAGAACTGAATTTGCCTCTTGAGACCTGGTACTGTAAAATGAAACTTGGAACTACCTATGCATCATTTGAAGTATAAAACACCTTTTAAAATGTAAAGCACCTTTTTAACTATAAAACCACGTTTTTAACTATAGAACAGAGTGGTTCTAATTTTCTGTAGATGAAGAGGTACAAAGAGCATGTGTTTTTCTTCTTTACCACCTCGCTTTAGATTTTTATGCATATAAAACTGTTATTTGGCTTGTTTACTATCAAGCCAATATGGGCAAGTAATTTGCAATTTGTAACATATTACATTCAACTCATAAGCACCTTGTGCATGCAGATATCACTATACATTTCTGTAACTTCATTCTGTGCGTGTAATTTTAGAATATTAAACATTCTATCTCTGCCTTAATTTGGTCCTTGTAGTTCACAATGCATGTGATTTTATTGTTATATCTCCCATGAATTCTCTTACAGCATTAGATGTAGAAACATCCTTTGAAATTTCTACTTGTGAGAATTCATCTATGGTCTCAGAGCATGATGTCAGTGACTAGCCTGTGTACAAGTTGGAATGGAACGAAATGGAATAGAATGGAATAGAAAGGAAGTGTAGAAGTATAGAAGGGAAGGGAAGGGAGGGGAAGGGAAGAGAGGGGAAGGGAAGGGAAGGGAAGGGAAGGGAAGGGAAGGGAAGGGAAGGGAAGGGAAGGGAAGGGAAGGGAAG